>BGZK01002201.1:0-72906 GCA_005406025.1 Eumeta japonica | reverse complement strand
CCCAATGCACGTCCGGACTTCCCAACCATACGCACCCGCCTTAAGAAAATGAAAACTGGCAAGTAAGTATATTCCGTCATTATTTGTCTAAATACTGTCTAATGTCTAAATATTGTTTTTCTATATGTTAAAATACGTAATTTTTTATAGTGTTCTAAAGTAGATTTTTGGTTTCCAAATCGACTAGTCTGCGAAACTGTTACTTTTTAAATAGAATTTTAATGTATTAATCCATAGTCATAGATCCGAAAGTGATCTGCCTGTTTTGTAGGTTTTAATGACACATTAACTGAACCAGTAGAGGTTAAAATAGTAGGCATGGTAGCTTAATATTTGAAAAGAAATATTTTGTTGATTGCATCCTTTTAAAGAATTTTTGAATGGGCATCTAGTTTAAGTGACAATATTTGTTACTAAAGTTGTCTTTAGGTTATGTTGTAATATGAGACTGTAATGAAATGTTGCATAATTTTATTTAGTAGTTTGTAGTAGACGACGTTTGTCAAAGACAAGATATTTAATTTTGTAAATATTAAGAACAAGGGCCAGATTCAAAACCAAGAAAATAGATAAGAAAATTCATTCTATCATAGACCCCTATTAAACTTAGATTGGTGAATGTCACTATATTGTGAGTTGGAAAATGATTTGCATCTGTCTTTTTGTAACTATATGCGTATGTGTGTGTTTACAGTGTCACACAACCTCAAGATTATTGATGAAGATTGATAACAAAAAATACAATAATATTAGTAGTTAGTTCTCCAAAAAAATCGAAAATCGTATCCATACGTAGTTTCATGTGTTATTAACAGTATGACATCAGTTTATTATTTTTTATGTACACTATAGAACTATAGCTACATGTACCATGCATTATCTTAATGTTCTCGTTTCTGGGTGAAGAATATCAGTTGACCAAATACCCTAAAGATCATTCCCTCATCGTGTCCTACATTCAATATTGTGACGATATTATTTTGCTAATTCTTTACACTTTACATAAATGTTGTTTATATCGTTTTTTACTTCATAAATACTACTTAACAATAATATTACTTTTAATTGAGTAAAGAATAATAAATTATTCTAAAATTGATTTTTCATCTTTGTCCCATCAAAACAGAAACATTCCCTCACATTTCATAAACACTTGTCCAGTACTTTTGCACTTTTAACTTTTAGCTACCATATTAATCAAGTATTAACAGTTGGAAACACTGTCAGTGTGACCTTATCATCATCGTTGCCCGACGCGAAAGGATTTAATGAAGTACAATGATTTTGTATGAATTATTTAAATATTACATTTTCACGCATCATTCCCTCATTTGAAGTTTGAACAAGATAATTGTTTTATCTTTTAATAATCATTATATTTTCTTGCAGACTTTAGGAGGTGCAATATTAGTCTTCCATTACAAATCAAACTCAGATTATATATAACCATGTTTTGGTGATTATATTTGATTTTCGTCATTCCCTCATGATAATTATAAATAAGGGAAATGATTATTAAAAGTATTATGGTAAAATAATGATATGTCAGTTTTCCATCGTCAATATTATTATCCACATTCACCTTGGGAAAGTCTTTTATACCATGTGCAACGAAAAACTTAACGATATCGCAGTTTTTTGAAATATAAGAGCCGAAAATAGCTGCTGCGATTTTAAACAATTTCCAAATTTTAAAAAGTAAATGAATTTATATTCTTGAAAAAATTGATAATTGTTTTCTAAATTAATCATACCAATGTATAAATAATAAATATATAAAAGATCACTCCCTCATAATCAATTTATTTTCGACTATTTTTATTAAAAATATGAAAAGTTAGGGACCACCTTGTCAACTAAAATAAGGCTCTTATATACTATATATTACATAAAAAAAATCGCCAATTATGTAAAGTTATATATTTTTTTCGATGGTCATTTTCGATTTTTTTGCATAACTACCCATAACCATTTACATATATTAAAATGAAACCAATTATGTAGACTATATTTATATCCTACATAACTGCTATAATAATTGTAATATTAAATTTAAATACAATATTTGCTTATACACAAAAATAATGACATTTGTCCTTGAAATATGCCTGAAATTACTGCATAATGTTTCTAGATTTTTGACACATTACATACAATTTTTACATTACATATATACATCGATTTCCAAATTCACAATAAATTGACTGTTTAAAATTTTCATTAAAAAAAGTAGTATTACTCATTAAATAAATAAACTAGTGTAATGAAAAAATGACATTAACATAAGCAATTTTTTACATATTGCATAAGAAATATTAAAAAAGCAGGCTTTTAATTGCTTATATATTATTCACTTATGAGACGAGACATATAGTAATGTTATAGACAAATACGATTGAAATAATGCTCAAAAATTAGAATTTTCAAAATTTTGCTATTCATTTTCTACCTTTTCTGTTAGCTCTCATCCCTTAAGGTGCTGCTTCAGATTATTTTTTTCAAAATTTGCAGACAAAATATTCTTCATTTACATCTACAACTAACTATATTATTATAGTCAAAACGAAGTACCTACCTCATGCTAGAATAGTTAGTAAATAATGAAATAGAACGTTTTGCTGATTATTCAGAATTCATTTTACATATAAACCTTGTATTTATTTGAATTAAATCTTTATACAGGGTTACATTCGAATTTGCTATCAAAAATATACTTGAATAGTCTTTTATTTAGTTATCTATACATTACTTAAGTCTTTTAAATTTGATTTTAACAGGTCTCGAAATATTATGGATCAGATGATGGATATGATGGAGAAGTATGCTAATAATTTAGAGGATCTAGTCAACGAACGTACAAGATTACTTTTCGAAGAGAAGCAAAAAACTGAAGATTTACTGCATAGAATGTTGCCAAAGTGAGTTTTGTATTTTGAACGCAATTTTGTCACTTAGACCAGTATGATGTCAGTATCGAATCAGTTACTGAGAATGCATTAAATCTATCAAAAATGTTATGGACATTTTTTTTAGCATCCTAGACCGAATCAGAACACTTACGAAAATCACTTCATTTGTCTGTTTGCTGTTTATTTGTCTGCTTATATGTCACAACTGATTTTGTAATTATTCAACACCGGAAGTGATGCGAAATTTGTAAAAGGATATAAGTTATGTCAAACGTATAACCTTAGATTCTAAATATCTATTAAATATATACTTTTTTTTTTTGTCAAATATGGAACCCTGACTGTGCGAATATATATCGTAATTTATTCTATGAATTATTTAATATACATTTATTATATTTAACTTTACATTTGCCTATCCTGTTGCATGAGACTATTACAAATGTGAAGTGTGCCTCTTCATCTATGGATATCGTATCGCTTGTTTCGTAAAAGTCCCGCACGCCATAATGTGTACGATTAGCTGTCTGGAAATACAATATTTGTTTGTTTATAACACTACAACATCAACAACAACTAACAACATACAATAAATTTCAGTGAAATTGTTGAAACAAATTCTTGTTAATCCAATGTTTTCGAGATGATCATTAAATAACATTTGGCTTGTTGATTTGATTTGTTTTAATTTTGATTTGGTTGCATCGGTTTGCATTTAAATTTATGGTAACAGTTGAATTTGTTTCATCGATCTAGCCTGAATGTAAATAAACATTGATATAGCTTTTCACAGACAATTAATGTTAATTATAAATAATTATATTCAATTTATATTTATTGAAATGGATATTAACACATTCTTCCGCACTTAAGTGTATGTGCATATTAAGGACGCAAATACAACAAGAATTTGAACTAAAATTGTAGTCACTGATTTACGTTCGGTCCAATATATTTTTTAAATGTGTTTGGTACCTTAAAAATTGATTACAGTTACTTAATTGATTTTTGTATTTAACTTTTCAATGAATAAACAGATGTATGTGTATATACAGTCCCTAATGTATTTTTAATGACTAGATAACAAAGTAAATCTTAAGACAGGGAATATTTGAGTACTTCTAAGTGAAATAGTATTAACATTCAATAAATAACCCATATTGGTTTCATGACAGTTAAATATCATAAACATTGTAGGTATCTGGGCATTGTTTAAAAAAATAATTAAAACAGTAATTGAATTTTGTTGTATTTTATGTATTATTATAATGAAATATGGTTGTTTTAATTATAATATTCTCATATGAATATGAAATGCGTGAACCTTCAAAGCCAACAATGACGTCATAGATTTTGGGGTATGTGCGAATTTATCCAATAACCAATTGTACTTTTTATAACTTTTGCACGTAGTAGGACGAAACGAGCATGTATTATAATACAACTTATGTAGTTCGATATATGTATATTATCTATCATTTTTAAAGGTATCTATAATTTGTTTGACGGTGTCAGTTAGCAATAAAAAAAACAAACAATCGCATACTGTCCACGGTGTGCAAATGAAATAAAAGGTAACCGTGTCGCGAAGACCGTATCATTGTCGGTGTACAAGTGGACAGAGAGTAATGAATGCAAATCAGTGATGCGGGTATGGACTAAGCAAAGTGGTCGCCGGTCGCCGACAGCACAGTGTGTAGCCGTACTTACGCTGTTGTACTTGTGTTCTTTTGCAGATGTGGAGCTTGATTCCATTATAGAAATATCGTGAAAAATGTGCGAGGTAAATAACTCTATACTGGTGACAGTAGTTATTATGATTGGCATTTGATCTAACATGCGAAACACATTTTACGCGAACAGTATCATTAAAAAAAAATGTGTATTTTATTTTTTAATGTGAATGTGTAATATGTGGGAAAAGTGTGTTTTGCGTAGATGATACTAAACCACAGTAGGTAGAGCTAGCTTGCTTTGGGTTTTGTGCGGTGGATTGAAATTTGTAGTGTGGCGCGGGCGAGGACATCCTGCGGCCAAAGTGGTACGTATGTAGTTCCATAGATTATATTCAAATGTTTACCCGTATATATGCCGTAGTAATTAGTATTTTTTGTACTCTGTTCAAATAAGTATTTAATTAAATGTAAACAAGAGAACAAGAAACAATGTCAAGAAGACATTGTTTAAGTCAGTTTAATTATTGTTTATGTATGTTTAGTTAAATTCATATTTTAACAGAGTAACAAATTAGCGGGTGCATATAATTTATTATGTTTATCTACAATTTAGTATATTGTATTTGATAATTTAATATATACAGAACTATCTAACCTCAATAACATTTTGCACTGATTTGAAGTAAAAAGTTCTTACCGTGACGCACTAATTAGTCGGCTGCCGGCAGGTCGGTGGCGCACCGGCTGACGACCGGCGAGGGCGTGGAGCCGGAGTCGTTCGACTCGGTCACGATCTACTTCAGCGACATCGTCGGTTTCACGGCCATGTCGGCGGAGTCGACGCCTCTGCAAGTCGTTAACTTCTTAAATGATCTGTACACAGTGTTCGACAGAATCATCAGAGGCTATGACGTATACAAAGTGGAAACAATAGGGGATGCTTACATGGTGGTGAGTATTTATGTATTGCATAATTATCACTTAGAATGTTTTTGAAGTGAAACTTCTAATGCGACTTCCAACAAGGTTGTGTTAAACGTTTAACGCTACCATGGAGGGGGTATGAAAGCACTGTTGCGTTAAACGTTCAACGCTCCTGGCTAGGGTTAATAAAAAGAAACAGAGCGAAAGTGAATGCGTGGCACTCGAACGCATGCGCGTAGTATACCTGTTACTGGCTAGCGTGAGCGTTAGCAACGAGTAGCGTCCAATATTCCAACGCAAGAGAGAGAGAGAGAGAGAAAGATACACAAAGGAGGAAGTAGGAGAGAGAAAGAGAGTGAGTCGGTAGATTTCGTCCCGCAATTGTTTTTCGCAATTGTGACGTGCGACAAAAACGCAATTTCTACCCCTCCCTATTTTCATTTCCACATTACGAAGTTTCACTTCTTTCGCGCTGAGGGACTTCACGCACTATTTTTTTTTTTGTATCGGTTACGTAGGTAGATTCCTAGTGTCTTATAATTAGACTAAAAAAAACATGTCTGAAATTCTGCTCTAAGGTTTTTTTTGAGATACACAGATGTGTAAACTAAGTCAGGTCAAGACGTATCATGCTGTTCCTTAGAGATTGTCTTTAATCTATTTTAGGTTTACAATATTTATGATTTTTTTTTTCCTATGTCTTATTCCTATAATCCAAGTATGTCTTGTACGCAGGTGTCCGGGCTGCCGATCAGAAATAAAGACAGGCACGTCGGTGAAATAGCTTCTATGGCGTTGGAACTGTTAAACGCTGTGAAAAGTCACAAAATCTCACACAGACCAAATGAAACACTTAAATTAAGAATAGGCATACACACAGGTATAGATATTCAGATATAAAAAAAAACATGTTAAGTACAGGTCGGATTCGTATGAGAATTGTATTGATTTTTTTGATTACCTTTCTTTGTGTACATATTTTTGAAGTTACACTTCTGTAGCGGCGTTAGAGTGAATAAATTAGAATATATTTTAGTAAGTTACAGAAGTTGCGCGTATTGATGTAAGACAGCCTGAAGTTAGTGCGAATGATAAACTTAATAAGTACCAAGTAGTGTTTTTAATTTATTGATGCCAAAGAAGAATAACTTCTTACATGTGTATATAAGTATACATTTTTTTTTAATACAACATCAAATATTAAATTCAATATCAACAACAACAAAATAAGGCTTTGGAGTGGCTTTTAATATAATTTTTTAATAAATAAGGCTTTTTTTTTTTCTACCAGTATGTGCTTCATTATTAAAATTTGTTATGTAATTGGATCATGTAATTCGAAGATTTTCAGGTGTGGTAATAATTTTTTGCCAGTTTTTCACAAATATTGAGCAATTATTTTAATTTATATGGATTTATTCATTAGTTATCCATTTGATAATGATATTGATGTAGTTTCTCATAGTTTTTGTTGTTATATACATGCAATTTTGTTGTGAAGTTGATATTTTGTATCATATTAATCAGCATAATGGAAAATGATAAATATCAGTGCTATCTATAATATATTGTGAATTTCTGTGACACCTCATTTTCTCTTTCTCATAAATGTTTCGTGGTTTTCTTTACATTTGCTTTAATGTTGTGCTTGTCATACTGAAATTCTCATCCAGCATTATATTAGTCCTTTCATAATTACAATAAAAGCTTTGCGAACGTTAAGAGTGCATTGACCGCTCGCTTGCTGTAACGCAGGCGCGGTGGTGGCGGGCGTAGTGGGCTTAACTATGCCGCGCTACTGCTTGTTTGGGGACACCGTGAACACGGCGTCGCGCATGGAGTCGACGGGCGAGCCGCTGCGCATACACATTTCGCCGAGCTGCCGGCGTGCGCTGGACCTGCTCGGTGGATACATTACCGAGCCACGAGGGTCGGTCTACATCAAGGGCAAAGGCGAGGTAATTTGAACTAACAACACATGAAAGTGCATGAAATGAGGGGAAGTGCAGCATGAGTATTGCAACATAGTGCTTCTTTTATAGAGAAGGTTTGCAGTAGGATATTATTTGGATTGTAAAGTCCATATATATATGTATAAATTTTGTGTATCAATTTTGTCGAGATTTTCAGAATAACAGAATTATTTCCTATTTATTTAGATGCTCTTTCTATTGAATAAGATATATTTGTATCAAATACAATTATTATTATAAATAAGATATATTTATATAGGGATTCTGAATATTGACATTATATGTCCACAGTTGCAAACATATTGGCTGGTGGGTGCAACGGAGAAGGCGATTCAAAAGCGGCCCGTGGAAGGCGAGGAGTTGCGGCCGCTGTTCTGCCGCCCGCGACGCAGCCCGCGCCTCGCCGACTCCCGCCAGCCCTCGCTAACTGGAGTCGCCGGTGCGTATAACAGATTTGCTGTTTTGTCTATGTTTACGCTTGTTATTCGATGTCGACCATCACTTTTAACATTAGCATTTGATGTTATAATTTATAGTAAACATTTACACGTTCTGGTGATGAGCTATAATGTGTGCTGTTTATATTTAGTGATCTACATCATTGTCTCTACTAAATTAAAACCATTCGCTGATAAGCTTGATGTTCATGCGGCAGGATCGGAACTCGTATAAGGTATGTGCGCGCTTACTATTCTCGTGCAATGTACTCAGCATGTAGTTAAATGAATAGCCACCAATTGTTTATAACCCATAAATTAACATGCACATATTTTAGATTGTGTACCATAAACGATTTTATTTGTCATTCAGTTCCTACACACTTTAATGCATTTTGATGCATTTTGTTGGGGAAAAAGTTTTTTCATATCATATAGGTAAATAGTTGTAGTAAAATCTCTTTGTGTTGCAAACAACACAATATACAAATACAACGCAGATACAAATATCTGGCTATTTTTGATACCATTAAATATATGATATTTTAAAAAAAGAAAAATAAAAAGGAAAAACGGTGTCCGCCATTTTTCTATTGTTTTTTTGTCTACCAAAATGAGTGAATCTAACACAAAAATTACGTACATTTTGAAGTTTTAATACGAAAAGGAAAAAAATCCACACAAGCTGCGAAATAAAATTGTGACATTTATGTACCTAATGCAGCGTTGGTAAGAGTAGTACAAAACTGGTTCAAGCGTTTTCAGTTCAATTTGATGTCAAAGATGAATCTCGCTCTGGTCGATCTATTACAGATAAAAGTCGATGCTATTTCGGAAGAAGTAGTGGCATATTCGTTTTATAGCTGAAGAGCTGGAGATTGATCACAAAAAAAGTTTTGACCTATTTGAAAAAAGCTGGAGATACAAAAAAAGCTCGATACTCGGGTCCCACACGAGGTCGCTGAAAGCAATCTAATGAATTGTGTACTTATTTGCGATTCTCTATTAGAATGTAATAAAACCGAATTGTTTATGAAAAGATTAATAAAAATGGTGATGATTATTGGATTACCTATGACAATAACTTGTGAAAACGATCATAATCAAAAGGCAAGCAAACCCCACAGACTGTAGCGAAACCTGGCTTATCTCATAATAAGTTGATGCTATCTATATAGTGGGATTGGAAGGGCATTATTCATTATGAGCTTTTACCACCGGCCAAAACCATTAGTTCGGATCTTTATTGCCAATGGCTAATGAGACTCGAGCAAGAAGTAGAGCAAAAAGGACCGGAATTGATCAACAGAAAGGGTGTGGATTTTCATCGTCGTAACACCAGACCACACACATGTTTAACTACTCAGCAAATATTGAGAGAGTGTGGTTGTAAAGTATTAATACATCTACCATATAGCCTTGATTTGTACCCTCAGTTTTTACCTGTTTCGGTCTCTTCAGAATATTTTAGGTAGTGTTAGGTTAACATCAAAGGACTATCAAAACTTGTTGTAGTTTTTTGACCAGAAGTTCCAAAATTTATACAGCAATGGGATTATGTCACTATTTACAAAATAGCAAAAAGTTGTTAAACAAAATTTAAAATATAAGTAAAATATAATGAAAACTTATATTAAATTTGTCTATGAAATATGAAAAAGCTTTTCCTCGACACTATACATTGCATTGCATACATTTAATCCTATAATTAATGTAATGCTATGTAACTTTAGAATTTGAAAATTGTGGTATAAATAAATATGAACATATAACATTTTAATTTATTTTTGTGTACATAATAAATTAGTAAAAATATTATATATAAATAAAAGTTGATACTGAATAATTGTTGTATATTGGCATTAAAAATCAAAAAAAGTAGTTATTAATAATGGCATTAATTGTCATAAAAATAATTGCATCTTGTTTTAGGCATGCAATTAGACAAAGAATATATTGTAATTGCAGCAGTTCTTAAATTCTCAACATTTTTGTTGTATCTAGAACAAAATAAGATATTTTGTAGTATCACAAATATATATATGAAGATTATGTATTTATGTATGTTTTTACAATTTCTATAATTTTATACATAATGTAACGAACAATCTGCGAAATATATTGTGACAAAATTTATGTATTTTGTTCTGAATGTCACTATATAAACATTAGAGAAGGAAAAGTTCTTTGGGATGCAGTTCACAGCCATTTTTTTTAACAATTAAAATTATTCTTCAAGGATATTCTAAACGTTACATCACGTCACTTTTAGTTGAACCTTATTGTGTCCAATGAATAGCTCAAAGCAAGTGCGTCGTTAAAGTTAACGACGCGAAAGTTTAAAGAATCACGTTCATTTTTAATTGAAAGCACCATTAGACGAGGGTCGAAAAACATTTTGAATAAACAATCGAAACCATAGTCTCAGTTGTTTTTGCGTGTAGCGGCGCTCACTCAGAATCAATACATATATGTTTTAAGTATATGTATGTAGTTAAAACAGAGAAATGTTCGAGCGTGAAATAGTAAGATGTCGAGGAAAATAACTATTCTAAACTTGATAATGCAAACATTGATTTACACATTTATCTATATACTTCTTTACAAATAGTGAGTCACACTTAAAATAAAGTTTGTTTTTATGTGCACAATTCCTATAATTAATTTTTATTCACGAACTTTGCGAGAGTAAATGATTAAATGAGTTGATTGTAAATGAAACAAATTAAATGTAATCAAACTAAAAAAAAAAGAAAGCTGTTCTATTGGAATAGAATCTCGCAAACATTTATTGTTTTGTTTTCACGCAATGATTGGAACATGTGTGAAGAGGACGGAAAGTGTTATTAAGCTTTGTTTATTTTGACGTAATAATATATTCGAAAATTACCTCAACTCATGGCTATCTTTAAAGGTAACAAAATTAAAACCAAAGAGTATGCAAATATATATATATATATATATATTTATTCCATTTGTTCTCTATGGTTTTGACGGCCTGTGGGAGGTTTCATAGGTTGATTGCATTATTCGTTCGTTAGTTCGTCTTGGTTATTGAATATTCACTGTTGGCCATAATTCTTCTTTTTTAGTTTGCACAACTTATGAATTTGGGCTGTATGCAATGAGCGACGGTTCACGACTTTTGCCAAGTCGGCAGCATATTTAGTATAAGATCGTCTTAAGCTGCGATGATTTAGTTCACAGACGTCACTAGATTTTCCTTCCCCAGCTGTTATCGATTTTACGAACGATGTAGCCATTTCGATTTGCTGATTCTGTGAGTTACGTTCGTTATTTTGGTTCGTCTGCGGATTTTCTCCTCGCTTCGGGATTCATTTCGCAAATAAAGTCCAAGAATAATTCTTTCCCTCGCACGTCGGGTCCGTTCACGAGACCAGCCTCATGAGCTCACATTTAGTAGAAAATTATGTACTGTGTTTTTTTACTTAATGTCAATTACACATCGTTTATTTAGCGGAATTGATCTTTGAATCAGTTTATAACCAATGCCTACAAATTGTTATAATTTTTTCAAATATGATTGATTGTATGAATGAATATCATATTATTGTATGAAAATAATAATTTGAAATGCATATTCCGTATTTGTAATATGTTCAGGTAACAATTTCACATCATTCACAATGTCTAACAAATCGATGTAATTTAAAAACACGTTAGTAATGTGCCCCATTAAATATGTCTCACTAAATTTGAGATTAAAATTTTGTTGGCATAATAGGTATAGGCCCAGTGCCGCGGCAACGCCTATCCAGTGTAGCTCGCAGCGCATGCGGTGACTTGTGTCGCTTTGCGGACAACGACGCTGCCGATGTAGTCAGCCGCAACTCGTTGCCTGCTACGGGCTCACCTCCGATGCTTCGTAAGCATCGACCAGATCTCTCCGATCGTGCAAGGTCGCTGCAAGATTTTTTTTTTAATTTCATTGTTATGATCGGTTTAATCATTTATAGCATAAATATGTATTTATTATGTTGATGTTTTCAGGCAAGCATTGAGCTCTATAGCCTCGTCGACGGCTTGCGAGGGTGACGGTGAAACGGATGGGCCTCGGCTGCTGGGTACCCTACGATGCGCTCAGTCGTTGGACTTCACCAATCTCCATTGCAACTCACGACCCTTCAGCCTGATTCCGTATTTTAACCAAAGAAATAAGTTGTTAGACGTGAACGCGGTCAGTTCCCAAGACGTGACCGTATCCACGGTATCCGGTAAGCACAACAGCGCGTTTAACGGTACCGTGAGGGGCGTCGCTGCTGAAGGGGAATCGCAGCAAAAGGGCGACGAAGACAGTCCGTTGCTGCGCAAGAGCAGCTTGTGCTACAAGTGGGAACAGCCTAAAAAAAAGGTGCCTGATTCAAAATATATCGACAAGTGGCGTTCACTTGAGAATGTCAATGAGAAAAATGACGTGCAACGAAAATTGCCCGGCATCACGATCCGGTCCTGGCTGATGGGCATCTTCAATGGAGGCGGCGCGCGCAGCTCCTCGGCGTCACTGCGCTGTGCACCACCTTTGCTCGATCGCGAATCTGTCGTCTAACGATTACAACTATTCCGATATAAATCCTATGCTATTTAATGTATATTAGAATATATATATATATAAAAAGATTTTGTAAATAATAAACGTAAGCAAACAATGTTACCGTCAAATTGTGAAATATGAGTTAAATGTTATACATAATTTCTATTAGTTTGTTCTTTTATTGTGCTATGATAATTTTGCTACATTGTATCCTTTTCTATTTCTGGCAAAACGGAATAAGAGTGGTTTAGTGGGGAACAACTTCTGAGTGAAAGCCTAAATTAAATTCTGAGTTGGATCAAAAGTGTGATTGGGTTTTTGTATCATGACCCTTCAATTTATATGTATTAATGCATTTAAAGTGAATATTTTCTATATATATATATATATATAGAAAATCTGAGATTGATAAGATTGGTCCTGTAGCGCATGGACCATTCAACTGATACCTTTTAATTCATTCTCATAAAAATTATTATAAATGGATTTTTATTTAAACACGAAAAGTATGTTTGTGCTGTGCATTTTGCTATAACTTTCCACCAAATCTGTAGTGCATTAATTGGCTATTTATTTTTTGGATTCCATACAAGGCCAGTAAAGTGTGCAGATGAAGGGTTAGTTGGTTTAAGTGTACATTTGAATCCAAAGTATATTTTGGCGGTATTTTTTCGACTTTATCGAATATGTCAACGATTGACGTCGATATGGAAAATAAAGAAAGTCATTCTACAAGCAGAGCATCGGACATATACTTTACAGGCATGTCGTCTACCGGAAAGGGCATAACAATGTTTGCTGGGCCAACTAGTATAAGTGTAGGTAGCCGCATTTAGAGGCCTTCCACACACTACGAAGTTCAGTTCTTGTTTGCCACTCGAGAACTTCTCTTCCAGCTATATTCTTGTGTTTGTAGCGATATGGCCTGCCAGAATCTATGACGATTGCTCCTTTTCTGCGGATTTTATCTCATAGAATAGTTGCAAGCTCAACGCTTTCCATCATACGTTAAGTGACTGAATTTGCATACGGCAATAAAGTGGCGTCAGCCAAAGCAATCTGGGCGAGTTAGACGAATAATTTTAAAGCACCCCTTGATACTAAATTAAACAATTATGTAATT
The DNA here is from genome assembly GCA_005406025.1 of Eumeta japonica. Taxonomy (NCBI): domain Eukaryota; kingdom Metazoa; phylum Arthropoda; class Insecta; order Lepidoptera; family Psychidae; genus Eumeta; species Eumeta japonica. Next base: position 59,312 of record BGZK01002201.1, on the reverse strand, counting down.
TTTGGTTAAATACAATATTTAAATTTATCAAACAAATTTATTTAGGGTGATATTATAGGTCAGAATGTCTAATTCATTCTTAGCAATTTCAAATTAGTAAACATCCATTAATTTTAAAATGTTGCAAAGATTATTGATTTCGTAAAACCGTTGTGTGCCATTGTCGACAGCTGGTATAAAATTTTCAATGCGTTTTGTGGGATATTTTTTAAACTGTGTTTTTTATTCAAACCACCTGCGGTAAAAAAATTAAATTTAGTAGGTGTCTGGACAACCGAGCTTTGCTCGTTTGCTTTTTGTCTTTCGAATTTCTTGTAAGAATAATATAAATTGCCATGGGAAAAGTTGCTTATAGTCTTTTCCAACAAAATTTCTCAGTATTTTATTTAAATAGAGCCATCTGTTAAAACGCAAAATGTATCTCTTGTTTTATTTAAATACTGTCATCATTTATTAGATTGCAAAAATTTCAATATTTTATTTAAATAGTGCCATCTGTTACATCTCAAAATTTGTTTTAGTATTCTCTTTAACTAGCGCCGTCTGTTAGATTGTGAAATCCATCAGTATTTTATTTAAATAGTGCCATCTGTTGATCATAAAATGTATCTCAATGTTTTATTTAATTAGTGCCATCTGTTACATATCAAAGTTTTGTTTAAATACTGCCATCTCTTAGATTGCAAAATTTATATCGGTGTTTTATTTAAATAGCGCCATCTATATGTAGTGCCATTAGGGGAATGTAGAAACTGCGATTAACGTAAAATGGTATGAAATGGCGCTAAATGAAAGAAAGCTTAGATTTTTTCTAGAAGAGACACCTATATAGAAAGAATTGATAAATATAATTGTATCCAAGTACAAACTCTCTTTCAAATTGTTACGGCCGTTTACGGGATAGGGCATAACATCATTTCTCGCAATAAAAAGTAAATATCTAAGCAACGGACCTGGCACGGCAGCATTTGAGTTTGACGTGGAAATATAAACAAGGATACCTTTATCAAAATAAGAGTTTTCATAAAAATCGTTAGGGCTGTTTGTGAGATCGTCGTGGCATAGACATCTACACTACTAATTTGTAGCGTCTGTCTGTATGTCCTAAATATTTTTTTTGTGAAATTTTGTGATTAATATATATTTTATGATTTACTGATCCCAGTTCTATCAATATTAGTTATTCTCACGGAATCCTAAAAAACGTATCATTTATTATGTTTTTCCATTAATTTCTAACTACCTCCATACTAGATTTCATTGAAATTGTTAAAACTGCAAGGATGCTTAATTATATTCAAGGAACCCTAAAAAAGTATCGTATATTCTTCCTTTGACTTCAATCTATGTACATACGAAATTTAAGTAAAATAATTAAGATCATAAAAGTTCTTAATTACTTACGGATCCCTAAAATATATCGCATATCCTTCCATTGGTTTCCAGCTATCTTTTCACTATTACATTAAAATTTAAATTAAATATAGTTGTTCCATTTTTAAGTAAATATTTTTCAAATTTCATTCAGGAATGCTAAACTTTCGGGTAAAAAGTACTTAAAAATAACCTAATATGCTCCTCTATCTTTCTGTGAAAATCTCACCGTGATCTATTCGTTGTTAGCTGTCTGTCGTTTCGAAAACACCTAGGACAACCAAATAGGTAAACAGAAAAAATATTTTAAAAGGATTGTATGGATGCTTGATACATATAAATAACTTTATAAAAAGGAGTTTTTTGAAATTACAGACAGACAATTATGTTTATGTATGTAAATTTACATATACTATCCTTTCTACAATGGAAGTCTATTGCTATAGATACCGATAATTACTATTGCTTGTAATGTAAAGCAATAGTAATTATCGGTACACTATAATCGACAAAATATTTATATTGTGGTACTTGCTTTAATTGGTGCTCTCATTATTTTGTCGATTTCCTAACACAAACTTCATTGTTTCATTTGTACTACGATGATTGCACTAAAAAAAAATCAAAATCAAAAATATCTTTATTTCGTAGGTAATGAAATTACACTTGAAATACGTCCTTAATACATTCATTTCGAAATTACCGCCCATTCTAAATGCTGATTCACAGAGAGAAGAATGGGCAAGAAACTCAAGGCTTGCTCTTTTTACTCATCAATACGAAGGATTGATTAATTAATAATTTAGTCGACATTTAAAAATAATATGAAATAACCTAATAGGTGAGCAACTCAATCCCAGGAGCTTTTTTCATTAAGATATTCCAATACGGTATAATAGCCCTTGGCGTCTGCCAAGGGCTGACACTTCCTTTTAACGAAACGTTTTGAACTCAGCAAATGGCAAATTTTGAATTTCAGCTGGGATCTTATAAAAGCGCACACAATTTCCCATAAGTGATTTATTAACTTCGCTTAGACGGGTCTTATGAGCAGCAAGATCGTTCTTATGTCTAGTGTTAATGCTATGGATGTCGCTCCTTTTTTAGAACGATTCTGTATTTCTCTTGACATATACCAGGTTTTCGTATATATATATATATTGCAATGCTAAAGTTAGGATATTAATTTCCTTAAATTTTCTTTGAAAGATATCATTAGTCTCAGAGCATAAACAACGCGATTAGCTCGCTTCTGGCCACTAATCTCCGTTCGTGAACGGAAGACACAATTATGTCAAAGTTGTTAGTCAACGTACAACTTCATAAACATGCGGTGGCTAAAAGACGGAACTATCTACAGACTAGACTACACAACTATAGACTATATATGTCTATGTATCTGTATAGGAAAATTTGGCGTTTACGGCGTTGACCACGTGACAATACAGGCCCCTTAATAAGTCTTGAAAATGAGTTAAATTTATGCTTTACGTATATAATTACTTTTTCGCTAAGACTAAGAGTTCTGCTGTGTAACTTCAAAATCGGTCAAATTTACAATAATTCAACTTTGACCTTGTAGAATTTTTGATTAGGAAGATTTATGAAAAAGTGACTTGGGACCTTTTTGTTGAGCGTTTTATTAATTACAAAAGTATGTACGTAGATTTTTTATATGACGTATCGTGAAAGAGAACAATCAGAAAATACAGAAATAATATTTCCCATACATTTTCTATAGAAAATCGAAAAGTATGATGCGGACTATCTTAATAATAAGAGCTTGTTTTTTAACAGGTCTATCTTTATACTTAAACAAAGGTCTTAAACCTGTTTGCGAGATAGATTTTTTTTAATCACCCTAATATATATAATAATATAAAGTCATGCCTACTTTCCAGATGAGTAGGCAGGGAATATACCTGTGATTTTTGCATATTTCTCTTGCTTTACTGACATCCATCAATCTTGTTTTGTAAACTCAAAATCCAAAAAAAAACTCGTTTTGTTAAGACAAACTTTATATTGTTTTATAATACTGACATTCAACATCACAATTTATCGAATGTACGATCGATATACAAATAGTTATACGAATTTATAATATACAATGTACAGAAAATGTTTTGAGACTAAATGGTATTTTATACTAAACGGAATAGGTATTTTTTTTATCAGAAATCAGGTAACATCACAATGACAACATAAGTTTGGCAACATAGGTCTGCTTATGAATAAATTAAATTAACAAAAATAAATTAACATATATTAAAATCACAACAAAATATTATCATTTACATGCACAAATTAGAATAAGTGAAGTTATGATTTATTTTGAATTACTACAATAGTATGTCTTGTCAAAATTAAACATTTAAAAGCAATGCTATTTGTCCGTGATGGTAAAACGGGGTATGGAAAAACAATGGTATAATTCATTTTTCTTGAACATAATTCCTTTTCCAATTTGGCACATTGTATAAATTCTTAATTAAAACTAAAGTACTATGTCTCATATTTTAACGCATTAGCTTATTTATTTTGTTATTCATTTATATATATATATTGTCGCTAATTACGAAGTTTAAGGAAATATGCTTGATAATCATTGCCATGAAATTACATCGTATACTGTCAGTAATTTTACTTTATTTTAAATCTCATTTTTTTTTCAATGAATTATTTCAACGTCTCTTATTGTTACGTATTATAAGAAATGTCATCAACTCGTGGTGTTTGATTTTAAGTTTAAGGGCATACAAGGGTTTTTCCGTAATATTCAAAATCGAGACTACATATTTCAAGAACAATGAATCAATAAATCGTATATTTTTAGAGTAATATTTTTGAACTTTGACCATTGCTATGCTTCTATGACCAGAAACTATAAACGTTGACCGACAATCGCCGTCCGGCACTGGTAAGTTTTGGCAAGCTCACTTTCAACTATACTAAAATACTGTTGTATATGGTATCTCTTATACGCGATCGCTAATTTACGTAGATCAGTAATATAATCAGTCGGGGCAAACGAACTCGTGACTTAAAATTATATACGGCCTAACTGGTGTCCGCCAGTAGGGGCGTGTCCACATCCGCCGTTTCCACGTACGTGCACCCGTTGATCGTCAGTTTGATGTCGCAGGGCGCAGCCGGCGGCGTCGTCGGTGACTTCTCCATATCCGCCCAAGAGCTGGCCGATGGCGGATCGCGCTTCTCGCATTCGCCGCTCGTGTGCTCTATTATGGGACAGGAAATACTGGTGTGTTCGTGTCTCAGCGTCGGAGCCTCCAGAAGGTTGCCGCGCTGATGGGAGCCGCAGGCCGACCGTCCGTCGCCTATTACCTCCATGAGGTACTCGTCGCTGCGATGATGCAAAACACTGTCTGTGTGAGATTCTAGCAAGTTCCCAGAAGCGAACCTTAATTTCTTTGGTGATTCTAGACTACAGCATCTGTGCAAGCCGCCCAGCTGATTCTTCCAGTTTTTAGTCTTGAGCGAGCTGCGTTGTCCGCGCGTCTCCTTGGGCGGCGGGGGCGGCGGTTGACCCGTGTTCCTTTGCTCCGAGCGGCTGCGCGCGCGCGCCGCCGCCGCCGCGGGCTGCTCCCCGCGCAACCAGTACGTCAGCTGGTCTCGCTTACCCTTCATGGATACTATACCACGTTCTTCTAGAATGTATCCACCCAGTTCGTCAAGTAAAGCCTTACAAGCGGCGCTGCAGTGAATTTTCAGTGGTGCGCCTGTTGATTCGAAGCGGCTGGCCGTATTTACGGTATCTCCAAACAGGCAGTATCGAGGCATTTTTAAACCAACAACGCCAGCGCATACAGGTCCTGTAAAATGATTTTGAAAAATAAACAAAGGTGTATTTTTATGTCATCTGTTTTAAAATAAAAATAAGATTTGACTATTTTTAATTCCATTGAAACTTTGCGTAAGTACGTTATGAAATCTAACACTTCCATAAAAACTTTTAGGAACAATCATCCAGTAGGTATTATACTGTAAGACATACTTTAGGATTGCATTAAAAACTTGATTTGTGGATGTAAATTGGTGGTCTTTTGATGTTGAAATAACCGGGCAATTTAACGAAATACATTTTCAATAATTACATTATGAACACCATTCTGATATCTATATATTTCGATATTTTTGTCGCGGTCTTAACCCTGAGATCGTTAGTTTTTACAACCACGAGTTACAATATTATTAACTAGCTTTTGCCTGCATGGACATGGGATGAATTCCTTTTGTCTCTTTTATCGATCAATCACGCTTCAGTTCCAGTTACCTCGATCCCGGTATCGTTTTGAACTTCAATCCCGATCTCGCTCTCGATTCCGCCTTCAATTCAATTTCAATTCCGATCAATTTATTCGAGAGGAACGTATCTCCTACATTGGAAACGCGTATAATGTAGGTACTGCCGCTTAATTATTTTATTATAAAAAAATATCATTCCCATTCTTGATTTCGATTTCAGATTGACATTGATTTTGTTTCTCCCTTGGACATTGTCTTTACTAATGACCGATTCTTACACAAAAAGTAAGGAATTCGTTTTGTACTCATGCGAGTGAAGTCTCAAACAACAGTTAGTGTATACTAAAACCTGACCAGATATTGTATTCTCAAACTATAAAAATCAGATCAATGGTTGTCGAGTTATATAAGCGCTCAAACGGATGTACAGAGAGAAAACTTCACATTTTAGAAGTGATAATCTATATCAATGTCTTTATACGGTAATAAAGTGTAAGAACTGGTACAATAATAACACGCACCCGAGTGAATGCCGACGCGTAGGAGCAAGCGCTGGTCGGGGCGGTGGCGCACCCGGAACACGCGGGTGGCGGCCAGCAGCGCCAGCGCCATCGACGCCACCTCGCCAGCGTGTGCGATGCCATTGCGTATCGGCAGCCCCGACACCTGAAATTCAAACGGTTTTATTGTCATAGAAGTGACTACAGCTTCCAGCCTTCGGAGCCCCGTCCAAATGACGGGGGTTTTTTATTTTATTAACTGTTTACTGTTTAAGGTAATAAAAAAAATGCAAATAGTACGATTTTGAACATTCAAATTCAAAATGTATATGTCTCGTTGTTATATATTATAAAATTCGGTTAAGTATGGGTCGGGAACGTGCATTGAAGGTTCGGTATCGAAAACCTTTTTATTTGTATGCTTTTAATTTCATCTATGGCCCCATCTAATGATAGACATATTACGTTAGTGTATAATGTATGTAGGTATAATGGGATATCATGGGCAATATTATAATATATATTTGATGGTGGCTATAGGAAAATTGCTTGTTTTATTGCATTTTATCACTTCTAATAATTTTATAGATAAGTATAAAAAGAAAGTACAACGAAAAAATAAAAGCATTGAGAAAAAGCCTTTTCCAACTTTTCTCGAAATCCTTTCAAATATTGATCTCTATAGTTTGCCTATAAAGTATGGGATAAGGATAGACCAAATGTTGAAGATAAAGGGGAATATGATTATAATTCGTAAATGTATAAATAGTATTTAAAACTGAAGCAACTAGTTTTAAAAGTTTAACTTCTATCAATTCCTTCGAATTCAATTTGTTGAATGAGCGGTGGGTTGCATGTGGAATGCTTTTTGCACGTCGCAAGCAAATATATAATTATGAATTTCAGTGTAAACCTTATACAATAGAAATCCAATTAAAATAATTTAGTACAATATATGCTCTATAATTTTTTATTCAATTTCTTTTTCGCTTTAGACAACACTATAGGAAGCGCTTATATCTGAGCTTCGCTTTCAATTAACAAGAAAAAGACTTGTGTTTGCACTCACTAACAGTATAACATTTTTATTTCTTCATTTTACTCTTTTAAATTAAATTTTGAAAACCAAAACTATGCCTTATATAGATTCTTATCATTATTGTTCCCTATCATCTGCATATCTAATCATATTGGTAAAATCAAAATGATACACGAAGCCACTGCATCTTTGGTAATTTTGCAATCACAGGTTTTATTAATGTTAAAATAATTATAATTTTCCTTTGGAATAGTATTCGTTTTTAAAAGTATCACAAAAAAAAAACAAAACGTGTATATCATTAAAATGTATGAATCCAAAATGATGACTTCGTGGTTTCTTGTATATGGATCTTATCGATATATTTAATTAAAATGAGGTATTATTAGCTTTTTAAATACTTATGTCAGACCTACAACGATTTCAAACATTGCTTACCACCATGTAAGCATCTCCGATTGTTTCAACTTTATAAACATCATAATTCTCTAAAATAGAATCGAAACACGTGTAGAGATCGTTCAGGAAATCCACCACCTGTGAAAAGATGTATTTACATTCATGATTGTTCACTCCAGTAAAAGTATAAAAGATGTTTTGAGAATCATCGAATATAAAATACAAAATAAATATATAGACAATTACTCCAGAACCATTTTAATTAGCCTCTTTAGAAGGTGTAGGGCGTTTATAATGAAATTGCAATGCGACTCCAGTGTTGCTCTCAAAAACTTTATTTTCATAGCGATGCTTTACACAGTAGCAAATATCAAGTTGTCTCATAAATAATGTCCGTTTTAAATCTTCACTAACTTAATTAAATAATCATAGAAAACGAAATTCTTAATATCCAAAGTATAGCTTAACGTGTTTTGTGGTCTTAAACCAAGGTTCATGAAGCTTTCTGAGACCTTGGTAAAATCATTGAGCTTAGTTACAAAGAATTACCGCACTACATTTTAACATCTCCTTTGGACTCAATTTTTTCTACGAAAGAATTTCGCCATGAATTTTTGATAAAATAATAGTCTGATAAAATAATAAAATGACCAGACTAAATGCTAGATGTGGTAGGAGATCAATAGCATCAAGTTCTTCGATCTTATCCCGCATAATGTTCGCAGTATGCGGCCTAGTACTGTCATATTAAAAGATCACCCGTTTACGGTTTGGACATTATCTGGATATTACCTGAATGTATCTGCGATGAAATCTCATACATTCGTGTCAGCTCTTCACTATACATCTCGGCAGTGATAATTCTACCATCTGCAATTATTTTAAAGTACACTCAACTTTCATAACTCGTTCACAAGGCTTTAGGCTCGAAACAACCTCTCTTCACGCCGGATTCGAGTAATTGTCCTTTGTCTAAACACTTGTTTCATGTTTGAATTGTTCAGATAAATTCATTTCTCATCGCAAGTAACAATGCGTTTGATAAAACGATCATCTTTAGGTACAGCAAAGAACTGTTTGTATACTTCTACCCTACGTTTCATTTAAATTTCGTTTAATTCGTTGGAATTATTCGATGACTTCTATAGGTCTTTCGTAATGATTTTAAGTGACGATGTATGACGTCTTTAGAAGGTCCAAGGGAGTCTGGTAATTGGCTAATGTTGGTGCTGGATCGGTTTTCTATTGCTACCATTGCAGCCTCAATATCCCAAACAGGTGGGCGACTAGAGCGCGAAAACCTACCAGCGTCAAATCTTTACTATTAAAAGGATTACTTCTTCTTTAATTTACTACTTCTTCTATTACTTCTACTTTAATTTCACACATTTTCCTTGCTGCCTCGGCTGCTTTTAACTTTTGTTTAATGACATAATGTCTTGGCAATATATAACTTTCATATATATGGGAATCCATACGTTTTATTATCAAAACATCTTGTCCCGTCAATAAACAATGGCATATCGTTAAAGAAAAAAATAAAACAGTTGTACTAGAGACTTGTCGCTAACAAGTTAAGGCACCTATGAAAAGCGCATGAATTTCAGTTACGAAAACCGACATTACTTATGAGACACCCTCCGCATGTAGTTAATGCACAAGAGACGGACATCACATTACTCATGAAGTGAATATCGCGTGACCAACAAGTGAAGTCGTTTAGAAAAAAAAAATATTAGCACAACCAAATCAACAATTAACAGCTAAAGTTGAAATCGTAATCATCGAGATGTGCACCTGCAGCGGCGTGCTCTCGGCGGACATGGCGGTGAAGCCGACGATGTCGCTGAAATATATGGTGACGCTGTCGTAACTCTCGGGCAGCACGCGCCGGCCCCGCTTCAGCTGCTCCGCGACCGGCGCTGGCAACATTTCCTCCAGCAACGCCTCTGACAAACCACAAGGTTACGGCGTCTTCGATCAGTGAGAAGGCAAAGTTCAAATGAAAATATAAATGAGATTGATTGCGGATGTTTGGTCAAATTATAGCCGTAGGCCTGTTCACATTTAAGTAATTAATTTAATATCACTTTAGGAGTTCTTATTGTCAAGGGTCTGTGAACGTGTAAAAGAGGGTTCGCCTATGCCGATATTACAAAGTCAGTTATAAACCAATCGCAAAAGAAATAAATTGTTACTTGTCCTGGAAAACTTGTACTGCGCCGTAATTATGGCATTTTCGCTAAATATGTTTTAAATTATTTAGATTGTTTAAGGCATTTGAGTTCACTAATTTGAATATAGTGCCGTATTTTCTATATTTAAAGCAATTCAATTTTTTTGAATTACTTTTTCACTAATATTAATAACAATAAGACATACCTACTACAATATTACTAAGCATTTTTCACGTATGTATAAATGAAAAAAATCAAATTATTGCTTCTTTGGGCGTCAAAATTTTCATATGTAACATAAAGTAATGTTAAATAAAACTGTATCTTCACTACGTATGAATATGATCGATCATGTCGAAGGTTTCACTCATTTTTGTACAGAACAGCGCCATTCGATTCTGCGTGTATCCTTTTAAGAGCAGTTTGACCATAGAGACGCCTTAAATATCCCAATGTAGCTAAAGACCTAAATTGGACTATAGAGCATGCTGCAGGTTACCACATGTTGTGGGCGAGCGTCTCCTTACATGGAATCGTTCATTTTAGTATTTTTAATTATTATTTTTTTACAGATTGTAAGATCATGGTTTCTAAAAACTTATATTTCTTGACTGGTGTGGTACTTTTTTTTAATGATTAACTGTTGTAGTGGAGCTACAATATCTGCATTTTCCCAAAGTATCTGTTGCTTCTGAAGGCACGTAATTAATCCATACACAAAATCGAGTTTGATATAAATTTTATTATAGTAAATAAACACTTTTAGAAGTAATTTTAATACTCGTATAATTAATTTAAATAAATAAACTTATTTTTTTTCGCCATTTTTATTATGTAATAAGATTTTGAAGGCATAACAATATTTATTTTAAATTAAAAAACACGAAGTCGGAATATAACTTGCGAGCATATCGTCTCGTATCTAAAATAGTTTTTTTTTTGTAGTCTGTCCTTCCCCTTTTATTTTGATACACCTTTTATATTACGTTTCTTTTACAAAATATCAAAAACAGTATTTTTTAGTAAACCCAATTTATTGTTTAAGTTCTCCTAAGCTCGATACGCTCTCTCCTCACACACATACAAACACATGCGCATGCGCGACCAATACATATTACGATACGAAAATAAATTCCGAGAAATTACAAAAGTTATGTTAGAAACTGCATAAATAAGCTACCAGTCCTCACGTGCAGTGGTGGCATAGAAATGTAAATATATGTATATAAATGTGAATCACAGCTTTCACTTTCTCAAAGGTCGAAAGCTCAACATTAATTAATATTTTCAAGTTAGAGGGGCTTAAAATTAAAGACGTGATTATGAAGTACGTCGATAACTTCAAAATTAAAACGGAATATCTAGACACGGTTTTTTACGCTTTCTATGTTTGTAAAAAGAAAAAAATAATTTAGTAAATCACCTGTCTTTTTCTTTTCTTCCTGTAGTTGATCGGTCCGCTCGTCGACGAGGACCTCCAAGTTGTTGGCGTATTTTTCCATCATGGCTATCATGTTGTCGAAGATGTTCGGTTTCCTGAAATGAGTTAGTTACCTCCTTTTTTAAGCTAAGAAATGTTTTTTTTTTATTTAATTTAATTTTTTAAAAGTATTTTTAAACAGTTATCTAGTAAGAAATAAATAAGTGTATTTAGTTTTAGTGTTCCGAGTTACTGAGATAGCAGTATTTTCCGAAATCATTATATATGTGCTATGGAAACGAGCAGAAGTGTGTATCGTTCATGTAAAAAAAAAAATATATTGTTCTAGACGTTATCATTGAAAATGATTGTCCGAATCACTCAAAATCGGTCGCTTCGTTCAACAGATGATAAGATATTTGATTTTCGCATGTTTCGTGGCAAGCGTCAAAACTTTAGTTCAAAACGATTTAGCGCTAATCTCACGACAGAAGTGACCATATTTCGTTTTAACCATAGAGCGTAGAGCACTGACATGCCCTTCCGTAAAGGTCGCAGGCGGGCTCGGATGGCCTTGAAGTCCGGCCGCAGGGCGGGCTCCTCGGCCCAGCACTCGGTGCAGCACTCGCGTACGCAGTCGAAACTCCCGGACAGAGGTTCCATAGGAGGTCTGCGCAAAGAATGACGAGAAGATTATGAATGCGATAATAAACATAATCGTATCAATGGCTTGATTTCTTTTAAATATATTTTAGATCAGGAACGTCTCAAAATATAATGAATTAACAGTTTCAATGATTACTATTTTACTTTATTACAAATGAATTACTGTTATAATTTACTTAATACGCACGAATGGAAAATTCGATCTGTCAGAAATCGATACCTTTTTGTGAGCAATATGTTGAATTACAATGTTTTGCAACTATATTACTGTCGTATTCGCGAAGACAAAATATACATTTTTATAAGCCACATTTCTAGGATTACAAAATTATTTTTAGATTGAACATAATTTTCATGGTATCTCGATATTTCTAAAAAAAGTTATATAATAAGAATTGTAACAAGGTTGTATTTATAAAAAAAGGTCATAAAACTATTTTCTTAGGTCTTATATAATAACATTTGATTACAATTTTATAAAAGTACCTACATCACTTTAAAAATACTGAAGTAATGAAATGGAAATCACAAATCATAATTTACTAAATAGGTAGTCTAATGAAAATTATTCCTATGACTGGGAGGAAATACAAGGAAACAAAGCAGCTAATGAAATTCGTAGTGCTAGATATGACTTCATGAAAAACGTTAACATGAAGTTAATTCCAAATTTTTTTAGCGGCACGTTAAAAGGACATCTAGTAATATAAAAGAGTTTATTCGGATTTTTGTGGGGGGCAGATGCGAAATATAACTACATATTTTTCTAATGTGTGTTTATGCCGTAAAACACTTAAAATAATTTTCGTGCAAAACTTTTTGTTGTTGAGCACTCACAGTCCGAAGACAATTTCATAGGTGCTTTGATGGAGCGAAGCAATGAAAAATTAGGTTATACGTCTGCCACAAAACTATACGCTAGAAGATGTGATATAACAACAGGAAAACATATAATGAGAAGGAATTGAACCGAAGTGGAACTTATCATTTCGAAGCCCTATTAAAATGCTTCTAATTAGGATATTGACTAGAATAGAAATAAAATAGTCCAGTAGAAATCGAAACGCATAAAAAATTGTGATGACTTCACATGTATTCTTTATATTCGATATGATTTTTATTTAGACAGAGGTCTTAAAATTACCTTAGAGAGTAAATATAAAACTAAAGCACCGAAGAACACACTGAAGAAATTAAACAATATGTGAACTCGTTACCATTATGCGTATATTACGTTAATGCCTACTAGATTTTCGCTTGCGGTTTCGCCCGCGTGGAATTCGGTCTGTCACGTAAAGTTTTTATCGCAACTCAGCCTCCTCTCCCATTAACCGGGCCACTCCCTCTTCAACACTTTCCCAACTCTTTGTATATTTTCCATTAATTCGAGCGCATCGTGGTCGTAGTTTTTTTTTTCTTTTAAATTGTTCTTTGATCGTGTTATGACGATCTATAAGCTTTAGACACTAGACAATCATTATTTGCCTTCAAGCTAGATTTTTAAATGAGGATAACTTTTTTCGTTACTTTTGATTTAGATTATATAAAGCCTATATTATATTCCGAGCTAAGATCTATCTATTTGTGAAAATCGAATTAAAATCCGTATACCAATTTCACAGATATGTGCGAACACACAGAGAGTAGACAAAAAATTAAAAATCCTTTGTCTTCTCTTGTATTATCTTTCTCTTATCTTCTTCTCTCCACTTTTGATACACACCCTCAGACACACTGGATTTTACTGTTTTGTTTATATGTAGACTTGCAAATCAAAATTTAATGATTTAAATAATTTATGCAGAAGCGGCGCAAGACTTTATTGTATTGTATTTCTACAGATTTTTTTTTATTGAAATTTAATATGCTCTGAAAATATAAGTGCATTAGTATATAACTCGTATAGTATATAATTAGTATATAAACATAAGATTAGTATATAACTCATTTCAGATGAAGACAATTAGAATTGAGTACTTATTGTAATAAATATTTCAAAGATACCTTGCTACGATGTAGTAACAAATTATATGATATTTATTTTAAAAATACGACTGAATTTTTAATAATTCTTAAGGTTCTTATTTGTTTTTATTATGACTTTGTAATTTTTATAATACGAAACAAATGTTTTTTGTATACTTTTAATTTTAATTTTAACAAGTATTTATTTTCTTAAAAGTAAATAAATATAATTTTTTTCACTCGTTGATTTATGTCAAAAATTATGAAGATATTGAAATTCTTACTAAGTTTTATGTTTAATTTACCATTTTCCAACTGCTTAATACGTAAAACAGTAGTAGAGCCAGAAGTAGACATACTATGATATTTAATAGTTACGATTCTACTTATACAAGATTCTTAAATTTTTGCATATTTTCAGCATTGTAATGTAAATAAAAGTTCAGGTTGTCTAACATAAAGAGTATATAAAAATATAAAGATTAGTATATGACTCATTTCAATCAAAAAAACAACAAAAGCAATAGTTTTCTCTGAATTAAATCTTTAAACCACTCTGTTTACTATTACTAAAATATAACCACAGCGTCGCTCACATCAACTGTCAAAATGTTCCCGTCGCGTCAGTCGCACTAATCTCATTCAATGTGGGTGTCGAATGAAATACTGTACAAAGGCGGGAAACGCGACATTTATGATCCTTTAGAATCCTTGTGAAACGCAACAAATATGAATGTGGGACAAAGAAAACAAGGTAGTTGTGATTTAATTTTTATGCATAAAATAAATTCCCTTTTCTTAATTCGATCGTTATATATTACGTTATATATACTACAGTTTAATTTTATTTGTTAAATGATATAAATCTATTGCATGTGCATATGGTTTAGTCTCACCAAATTTACGACAAAAATCTGTTGTCACAGATACATACTAATTTTATGTGTGATTTAGAATTAACCTATTCTAAAACTATGATAAAAGGTCCCGAGCTGGCGAGTGGAGAGCACTAGGCTAGGTCCTTGTGACACGTACCTACCTGAAAGGCGGCGGCTGCACGTCGGCCAGTTTCCGCAGCAGCGCGAGCGGCGGCGGCGCGTCCGGCCCGAACGGCCCCCGGCGCGTGTGCAGCTCGTACAGCACCAGCCCGAACGCGTAGATGTCGGCGGCCGGGGAGCCCGCCTCCTGGTAGCTGCCGTCGCCGCGCCATGCCCCGGTGCGCACCAGCTCCGGGGATAAGTACACCAAGTCTGCATGAAAGACATTTACTACTTTATTGAAGTGAAACTTTTTAGCCGGCGATTCAATAATCGATAGTTGGCCAAGAATTTAGCGCGAAATTATGAAGGACGCGTCACATTTAGGCACATTTCGTTACATGAGAGAGAAGAAAGATACAACGTTGGGAGAAGGCGAAAGAGGTTATACATTACACATACGAAATTATACATACGGAAGAGGTTAGACACAAAGCGATGGAATAAGATAGTGACATTCATGCGCCCGTTGTAGATATACGTGTCAGACGTTATGTATGAATAGATGAGATATCACGCGTTTTATAATTAATGTTTGTCATTGAGTTTGGTGATTATTTATTTGGGTTTATGCCCTGGGATTGTTTTATTATGTTCTAGAAGCGTTATTATATAAGTATATTGAAACCATTCAAATTAATGATGGTTCAAAATTTAAAAAGTTTCACTTCTATCACGTGTATCGTGTTGCACGCGCATTTTTTTAGTTGTTCGCTAAAATGATAAACTAACAAAAAAGTTAATAATGAAATCAATATGCAGGCAAATTGATAGTCCACTGTATTGAAATATCTAAAACTATGAGACGTACAGCACTAAAGTTAGTCGATTATTTTCGTAAATTTCCAAATTATAACGTGCAAAATTGTATATGTAGTTTAATGTACTTTGCGTACAATAACAGTGATGGCTGAGTGATTCAGGAGGTTGCCTTCAAACTAAAAGAAACGGAGTACGGACCGTAATCGCTACGGGCGAATCGCCCAATGAGTTTTCAACTTAAGTCAAATTACAACCCTCGCTTCGTGACTCAGAGACCACGTTAAGGTCTCAGTCACAAATGTTGGCACAGCATGAGTGATATCGGTAGTTGGCAGCTCCCGACCCGCAAAGGGCCAGAGCGTAGGAGATCGTAGAAGAGTGTGCCTCAGCGGTGGGGTGATAAAAACCCAACAGAAGTTCCATAGCATATAATTGGTGTAATTTACAACTCGAATCATGTAAGATTCAGTATTAATCACGTTTGGTGTATTTTAAAATTTTATCTGCTTTTTGTTCGTAATTTATTGAAAATTATGAAGACACCCTTTCGGTGTTTGATAGATTATCCAATGTACTAGAAGAAATTTCGTTTCTTATATATCTAGCAATATATAGAATAAATATTCAGATAAGAGATAAACCTTTTAGGAGAGTATTTAAAGATATTTTTTGTCAACTTACATTATATTTGTATATTTACGTTTTTTTTTAAGATATCAAGCACTAGCATCGCTCCGGCAGTTTTACACCATATTTACAGTTTTCATCTTACTATTATGGATACTCATTCGACGTCTATAAAGTATTTTTGTGATACGCGAAAACGGTTTTGACTTGTACAGGAACGAAAATATTCTTAAGGAAATTGAAAAGCATTTGACACGAGCACAAATTTTATAGTTCGACATTTGAAATATAATCAGCGACGTTGAAAACCGATATTAAATTTCAGCATTCACTTTCGAGATGTGCACGCAGAGCGTTGGAGTCCTTGGGCGGGAGCTCGCCGCGGCGGAAGGCGCGCAGCCCGAAGTCCGCCAGCTTGACGACCCAGCGCGCGTCCACCAGGCAGTTGGACGGCCGCAGCGCGCCGTGGAACAGCGCCGGCGACTCGTGGATGAACACCATGCCCTGGAGAGGTCACTGAATACTTAAGTATTGCTTAAGCAACTGATCAGTTTATGAACGATGATTATATAGTGAGTATTTTTTTTTCAAATACAATAAAGCTTTATTTCGTAGATTCCAGAATAACGCTTGAAATACATTATAGTACGTTAAGAAACTACAGAATATAATACTTTCATCACTTTTTTAAATTACTATTCGTTCGTAATACAGTTATCCCACAAGAACAACGGGCGAGAAACTTGAGGGTAGCTCTTTTCAAACCAAAATTATGCAGAATCTCGATAATAAAAACTTATACGAAGTTGAGTTGGTCTATGTCCATGAACATTTATCCTTTGAATATTTGGAGAATGTACAATAACCCTTTTCTTACGAAGAGTATATACTTCATAAAGATTTAAAATTTACACTAAAGGTAAATTTCTTTATGAATTAATTTCAGAAATTCCCTAAAAGATTGTTCGAAATGTAAGCTAGTCGTATATTTTTTAATAGGTTATATTAGATAATTACGATATACGATTTTAAATAATACATTTCTGAGGTAAGTTTTTATAACAATTCCGATCAAGATACTGCTTTTAGCCCTAAGTATGTTTACAAGTATAGCATAACATAGCTTGTTTTATATACATAACATTGGCTACACGTTACAGCGCTAATTTTAAGTTATAATGCAAATCCGTGCGGTGTAAGTTCGACGGGCACTTTAGAGAACATGTGAAGTTCGAGACGAGTTTCTGATGAGCCGCTACTTGCGAGTTTTAATTTAAATATTTGCGGAGCGAGTAGACAGATAACTTTTACAATAAAGCGAACCGTAAATTCAGTTTTAGGTGCGGGCGTAGCTCGGGTATTTGCTATGAAGTTATTAATAAAAGAATATTTATATTCCGTTTAGCACCTAAAAAATGATGATATTCAAAAAGCCTTTACCCTTATGATGTCGCCGACCAAGGAAGCGATGAACATATTGTCTAGTTTGATGTCGTCATTCTCGAGTATGTCCTGAAACAATTTCGCGTTATTTAATTCTTACATGTTTTTAACTCGTAACCAACACCCTCGCCTATAGCGACGTACAACTGCTGTTATACGTCGAGTGTAAGCACATCGCTCGTCCTGCAGATCAATTCTATAAACGTAAAACGACTCTGTCGACATCGTTAAGATCTTAAAATACGTCACGGTAAGAAGGGTTGCGCCACGCGCTAACGTAATTTTGACGTAATTTCGACGTCATAACGATATCGACTGAGCAGTTCGAAGTTTACAGAATCGGTCTGCTGTACATTTCATATGTACTATCGGGCGTCATCGCTTCGAGACGTAGTCATACTGAATAGCGGATGAATAATTATGACTAAGGCTTTCACTGATCCAATTGGTTGGAATAGGTGTCATAGGTAATTTGATGAAAAATATACTTATAAGTTTAAGATTTACTTCATTACACTAGGCTTGCAAGGCTTTAGACAATTACGCACAAAAATAATATTCAAAAATTGAGTTTTATTTTTATTTTTTTTATTTATATATTAAATTAATATATTTAATTATTTTAATTACAAAACATTAAAAAGTAGGATAATAAAAAAAATAAAAACAAGTACACGCATAATTAGATTCAACAGAACGAGCGCACGCCTCGCGTTAGGTATTTTCTTTGAATAGTGTTCTGCGGCGGACCGGTAGCCGGCGCGGCCAGCATGCATCGGCCTACCGATTTCACCTGATCTATTGTTTTCATCAAAGATCTTGTTTCTATTATACTTAAACAACGACACGACTAAGTATTTCATATGAACATAAATATAGGAAAATAAGCCAGAGGTGATTCAAAATTCTGAAGCAGTACTAAGCCTCCACAATTTCCACTTCGCCGAAGCCCGTTTACCTTGAGGCTGCCTCGCGTGCAGTACTCGGAGAGCGCGCACACGTTGGGCGGCTCGATGCAGGCGCCCACGAAACCGTTCACGTTGTCGTGTTGCAAGTCTCGCATCTGAATGCAAAAAATACTTATTCATTTATACTTCGACCTCTGACGCAAGAAGGGGGATGTTGTTATATTGTTGTCTGTGGCTTTGCAGCTCTGAAGAGGTTAGATCGATTGTGTTGAGGGTTTTATAATTTTAGAATATTATTTATAGTCACAGTAGTCATTACTGCGAATAATAGGTTCTGTCGTTTTCAGGGACTTTCTTTAGCAGACGAGGTATCTGTGGTCATCTGTGTGTGCAATCCGATTTTATACAATCTTTTTTATTTAAAAAAGTCTATCGTTAAAATGTCGGTTTTTTCAAATATGTGCTCTGATGATGTGGAGACAATGCACAACTAAATTTGAATAATGATATCATGAAATGAAATTTTCTATCAGACGCCTATGTCCATAAAAAAACACTTATACGTGTTAAAATCAACTGCCACTTCGGAAAATGATTACTGACGAGAAGAAGCATCAAGGAACTCGATAACTTTATCTTTTTGAACATTTGATTACATAAATTTTGTACAAAGCATACGCTTATACAGAATAATTAATTTACTTAGTTGAAATATGCCGAGGGATACTTTTAAGTGCTAATTATATGCTATTTTGTCGTTTAACTGTCTAATCCTAAGCAAAGAAATGTTGTTTCAGCAAATATATATTTTTATGTACAATTTAATTTGTTTAAATCGAAAGTTCAGTATTCCCAGAGAAATGTTATTGTATGTATACACAAAATGGGCCACTAACTAATTTTTAGTTCTTTCCAAACTGAATCAAAAAATAGCCAATTATTCATCTTTATTCCTTGGTTTAATATTATGAATATCAATATTTTCAATAAACATGGGTATTTTTTATACCTATATAAATAATATTCTCATGAATAAACTGTAGTGCTACAGTTAGACTGTTCTTTTGGATTGGTGTCTGACAGAAATACGTGCAATTTTGGTTAAGAGCTAAAAATTGCACTAACTGCTATTTTCTGTCATATAACACTGAAGTTCAAGTTCTCGACTTTCGCAAACCGATGTCATTTTAACAAAGGTAAGATTTTCTGCAATAAATGTGTAATATATATACGTAAAAACGTATGTAAACTCGCTACCTTAAAAACGGGCCACTTTCACAGGTAATAGTTAGAAAAAAGATACTATTATATCTTATAGCAATATAGTTAGTGTTTCCATAATATATCTATATAATATAATAATTAATAACATATGATATCCATGACCAACATTTGTTATTGCTGCATATTTTCTGCGGACTCTGTGGCCAGCCAGATGCTTTCGAAAAAAATTGGGGTGCCCATGTCATAGGAAACCTGAATTTCATATATATTATGTGAGTGGCTATTTTTAGACCTTTTGTAAGCGGCCGGCCAATGCCGAGGGTCTTATATCGCCCCGGCATAAAAAGGGTCCGCTATGAGTGTATGAACGTGGAGACATTATGGATGCATATGAGCATTAAACGGCTTTACTTGGCAGGCTTGTGAGCTTAAAATTATTTATTTTGATGGATTTTTTATGAATACTCACTAATAATTTTTATTAAATAAATATATGAAAGTAATTATAATTAATTGTTATTTAAACGAATTCGTGTCAATTTTTTATTTTTCGAGAGAAAGCTGCAAATTAATTTATTTTGCAATGCTCAAAAAATACCGGCCTTTATGTAGTGGTATTTTTTATTTTTTTGAAAATACTAGCATTCATGTGGTTATTGTGTTTCATTTCTTATTGACGTCTATTTATTTTGGACGTTTTGAACGCAAGTGAAACGTTAAAAATCGATAATTAAAAAGTTATTAAATTTCTAACTAAAAAGGGAAATATGCCATTGCAGGTCAGGAAACATATCTCATGTGTGGTCATTAATATTTTTTCCTGCTAATATCATCATGAAGTTCTAGTCGAAACAGTTTGAACAAGGCCGTAAGACTTTGAAGTAATGAATCCCAGGTTTAAGCCCATACCGTTGAAAATATCGGTATGTAAAGAAATGGATATTAGATGACTGGCAATTTTAAAAGTAAGATTAATATACATGCTTGAGACGTGAATAATAATAAGTGACTTGTAAAAGAAAAAAAAATTCTTAGACTTGTTCAAGGTCAGTACGAGGTCCCTAAAATGTTGACCAATGATATTGATTCTGTTCAACATGAAGCGACGTGTAAGTTGTTGCGAGATGTAAATATATGAGTATAGGTAAAGAAGTAGAAATTATTTTCAGAATGATAACTTGTGACGAGACCGTGTATTCGGCAATGGGATCTCGAAAGTATATAAAAAAATTGGTTGTCTGTAAAGTCGATTTACGGACGATAATTTTACGTGATAATGTCATAAGAAAACATTGATGAAAAATTGCATTCTTTTATGAATTAAATTGAAGTATTATCACTTAATTATCATTATCTTGTATAATACAAAGAAGGAGTTAAATGAAAATGTTTTCGATAAATTAACATTTATTTGCACTCATTAACTCAAATATTTTTCTACTTAAAATATATAGTAAAGAGATAGATTCGCTACAAACCGAACGCTTAGGCCGATCGAGCCTCTCTATTGTTCCGCGCTCTCGCTCGCACTCTCGGCTCAGGCGGAACGCGACAATGAGTCATGATTTTTCGTGCGCGCAGCCGGTGTTCATCGATTTACAAGACGTTATCACGTCAAAAGATTACAATGGTGATTGATGGATGAGAATATTCCTTGGAAATTTTTAAAATTTGAACCTTAGCAGGGAAATTGATGGCAAACATATTTTGAAATTGAAGGAATACGAATAAGGTTTCGTTTTTTAACCAAAACGGTCTTCCGAAGGAGTGATAAATTCATATTATTATTACGTGTTTCAAGAGTTATCTATAACTCATGATATAAAGAGGTTTTGAATTAGAATAATTTATTATTAATATTTAAACAAACATCGAAATCAAATGTTCAGACGCTGATGTTTCTGTGATGATGTTGGGCAGTACGCAACATTTAAAGTGTACTTGTTTACTTGCCATTTAATCTCTAAATTCATAGTTTATTCCCTATAACATAGAGAACAGACTCGACTACGGAGTGCATCGAGCGCGGCAGGTGAGATATGACACGCGAAGTATGTCAACGGATACCTGAAGCGAACGATGCTGTCGCATGGGCTGTTGCGCCTAAAAAACAGGCCAAATCAGGAACAATCCATTATAAAAAACCGTTAATAGCGGGAATGAATTGAGTGAAAGTAATTCGCGGACCACTAGAAGATTTTTGACTCACACTCCGGGCGCATTCAGTGCTAATGTGCACATTTCGGTGCTCTTAAGCACCTGAAATAAGCAGACAGTTTGATTTAAAGGGAAAAATGTATTAGATGCAATACAAAATTCATTTCGTCGTTTGATAGAAACGACGTTGTGGGAATTATTAATGTAGTTCCTGAGAGGTTCTCATCAATATGCATGCGATTTCCGACGTAAATGAAGGATTCAACCGTAAAAATATGAAAGACTGTGATGCCAGTCATCCAATTATTCACCTTGAAAAAGTGAATTAGACCAGTAATTCCGTTGCGAAAATTGTATTGCGAGTATCTGATACAATTTTCATGCGAAATGTCTATGTATTTTTAGTCCTGAGATTAATGAACGGAGACTGGAATAGGACTAGTACAATTTTAATTGTTTCGATGTTGATCAATTCCCAAGCTTCGCCAGTGAATCATTTCAAATTACATCAGATATTTCATTTTCATTCGGATTACTTACATTTGTTTGTAGTTATACGCAACCAAATCAATTGATTCGTTTTTAGAGAGGAGTTAAATAACTGTGCAGACGATGGTGATGGTTGAAGATTGGCTTTATGGAGCATAAAACTTTGAAGCGCACATTGATTGTAGGATAATTTATGCGTAAAGAGTTACATGTGTTTAGTTGGTTATAGAGAAAACTTATGCATAATGACAACAAAAAAGTCTTGCCTCACATGATTCAATTTCTTTAGATTAACATTAGACATGCTTTAATGTATAGGTAAATAGTAATTATAAACATAATGAGTACATAAATAATAATAATTTCTTCGCGTTGTAATTAGTGATATTACATTGGAAATGTTATTATAAAATTAATACAACACAAAGCACTATACAATAGATTTTTTTTTCAAAACGAAAGTAGACTGACTCGGAGGAGAAAAATAATTGTCATATTTATATGATTTTTTTTTAAAGCAACTACAGAATAGTACTGTGATATAATCCATAATACAATTAGGTATTATAAGGTCACTTCGCGAATAAGTGAATATACACGTCACATTTTAACGAGACAATATTTGATTTTAAAGTTGCCAACAGTGTTCTATAAATTCTCCAAAAATATACTAACAATTTATTGATGACTGGTATTTATTTGTTTTATACGCTATTCGCTGATCTATGTAATTCCTGTACTAACCTGTATATAAATACATGTCAAGATACGATTAAAATTCAAATTTGAATTGAATCTCGTCAAAATCAAAGTATCATAGGGCTCTATAAGACAAGGTAATCAAGGAGATGTATTATAGCTTATATTGGAAGTTTTAAATGGGCGGCCCAATTCGATAACCCTATTTTTTTTTAAATTTTTGGTCGATGAAATGACCACAGTCAGTTGTTTAAATCCGTTTAAATATGCGCTCTCAACTATTATAATGACATAAATTCTGATTGAAAGTGGAATGGTAAGCGAGATAGGGATCCATATTAAAATCAAGATCGAAACCAGAACTAGTATCGGATTCGGATGCAGGCTCAGGATTTATCGATATAAAAGACGAAGACGTTATTCTATGTCTACGCGGACGAAGCTTTATGCAAAAGCTAGCAATAAGTAAAATTAGTTTAGTACGACGATTTTCACACAAAATCGTATATCAAACTCAATGCGGCAAACACATTACATCATTGAATTTTCCGTTGCGTAAAGTTAACGATGTAAGGTCCTTCGGTTCCCTTTCTGTATGACTATTTCAAAAATTCGACGCCCTTTGAAACCCAAGGACATATAGGATCAGTTTTCGTGAAGGTTTACTAGTTCTACATCAACAAAAGGCACAGCTTCGTCCAGGTCGGCTCTATTTTACCTGCGTTTTACTATCCGATTTCCCGTTTGCTTTGTACTCTTTCCCTATAATAACTATGCACTACACATTCTTGATAAATGTAGATATGCTCGGAATCAATAATTAAAATAAATTGTTATTGTTAGTTAATATGATGAGGTTGAAATAAACAATTAGAATTGAAAACTTTCCCATGAAAAAAAATTACCTATAATTCTACACAATTATACAATTTATCAGACATTGTTTGGGCCAGAAATTTTGATTAAAATCTGGACAAGTGCTAGTAGGACTCACGCCCTGAGGGCACCACAAATTTTTTTTAATTCTGATTAAAATCTTAAATTTTCGAGTTTGAAAATCATAAATTTTTATGGCGGAAAGTTAAATAATGTTCTATTATACGTTGATAACATCAAAGTTAATACTCCAACTGTAAATGACAGTCTGTAAATGCATAAAGTATTTTTTTTATGAAATTATACAACATAAATCACAGGAAAAATGCAAAATAGTTGTTAATTCGTGATTATAAATAAATCATTTTCGGATTTTTTTCTTTAATTGTACTTTGAGAACTTGCTTTTTTAAATTTCATGATTATATGTTTTTTATTTCATGAGTGAGTGAAGAGTATCAAAATATCTGACAAAATCGTATCTTTCGAGTGCACTGATTTACAAGCTTGAATTCTTTGCATTTTCAGAAGCAAGAGACCCTAGTTTGACTTTAGTATATCATATTCACTTTCACGTGATAAACGGTTTTAACAAGCAGACAAATACACATAAAGACAGAGATAAAGTGATCCTATAAGGAAAATAGTGATAAAATACTAATAATAATGACATCAAAATGTATGCAAATTCTAACTTTAAGTTCTCCAAGACGGCCTCTATTCTAAATATCCTATGTTTTTATTAGTTGAGTTGTCTGTAGCGATCTGAATCTCTTCCATTAATTCTCTAAATGGCCAGCATAAGGTCACACCCCGATAAATCTCGGGCGACCCAAGGCTACGCTGTAACCCTGAATATATGAAAATGGAAAGATTTTTAAAGCTATCTCCTAATTCATTCCCCAGTGTAATAATATATGAGATTCGGAGATATCTATAAATTCGGCTATTAAACATTTGCGAAGTCAATTCAAGCCATATGAGCTGTCAGGTGACATGTGTATATAGAATAAATAAATGGAAATGCTGAAAATTAATCTCCAGCGCGTAACTATATTCCGTTTATTCATTTTTCAGTACAGTGCCAAGCAATTAATATTTGCATGACGTTATGCCTTTACGTAATTTGTAGAGACATCAAACACTTATCCAGAAGGTGGCGAGTACGTAGGGCACACTAAAAGTTACTGGAATGATTGAGAAAAAAATATTTTGGATGGTCGAAAATGTATTTATCGTTTCTCAAAATTATTTTCGTTGAGCATAAATTCACTTTTTCATACGAAAAAACCAATTTTGAAAACAATTATTCCCCTCCTCTCTCGTGACCATGGAAACATGTTTTTCATATTTTTCGACAGCAACTTCTGGTAATGAAAATCGTTGACTGTGTAACTGGTTCTTAATTTTTGCAAACAAAAAACGTCATAAGGTGCAAGGTTTAGACTGGATGCAGGATAACTCACAAGTTCTGTGTTTTTCTCATTTAAAAATTTATTTATCTGTTTGGCCCTGTGAGAACTGGCATTGTAATAATGCAAGATGATACAGTGTTTACGGTTATTTTTACGGAGTTCGTAAATAACTTCCGGCAAACCCAATGATCGTGTACCAATCACTAATCACGGTGAGACAATTCTGAAAAGCAACAGTGGATACGTGTCCAGTTTTATTGAAAAAAGAAGAAATCAACCGCTTAGAGGCACTTCGCTCGCGCGCCACTTTGGTTGCTTTCGGCTCATCTCGATAGAACCAAACAGTAAATTGCTGTTTTGTTTTGGGGTTATAGCAATAAATCCATATTTTGCCACCTATCCCAATGTCCTACATCAAAGATACCCCTTCCTTAAATCTGGTAAGCATGGCATTTCACCAAGTGACGCGGTCCGTTTTGTGAGTCTTAGTCAATTTGTGTGGGATCCACTGCAAGCACGGCTTTTTCATACCCAAATTTTTGTGTATGATTGATAGTATTTGACTCATGCCTATACCTAAGGATGCCCAAATCGCATGGTAAGTCATATGCCTGTCTCTTTCGATCATACGGCGCACAGAATCGATGTTTTTGTTGTTCACAGCGGTAGACGGGCGACCATCACGAAATTCGTCACCGAGGTTGACACAACCGCGCTTGTATTCTGAAAACCAGTTATAAATAGTCGTCTTACATGGTGCTTCATCACCAAAAGCACTTCCAAGCCAAGCGAGACTATGCTGATCTGTCAAATTACACTTAAAATCGTAGATAATCATACTACAAAAATTTTTACGACTTAATCCGTAGTGATGAAAGCACGCAATTTTTAAAATGACGCCACAATGTAAAAACATTGACAGTTACATGAAACAAACTGTATTCTACAGCCATAGAGTTCCATTTTCAAATGTAGTGATTACTTTTTAAAATTGTTTATATAAGTGGCCAGTTCCAGAAACTTATAGGGCGCCCCACATATAATATCCCGAAGTGTCAGCGAGTATTTGCGAAGTGTGTGAAAAGCAGACATCCATTCAGCCGCCCTAAGTCGTTGGGAGCGGTCCGAGATCTTTTTCTTGCGTATTTTCTTGTCGCGTTATTTTTAACGACGAAACAAACTGTTTTACTGCTCAATATGTGTATTGTCGTTTGATTGGTAAAATGACTTCAGTTGATGCAGTTAGTAGGATAATGTATATATGTTATCTGATATTACTTAACATAAAAATTAACAACAAAAAATATATAAACTATTAATTTGAATTAATTTTTATGTTAAATATATATTATTGGCATTTTCTAGCGTTTTATAGTTTTTCCAGTATTAAATCGTAACTAGGAATTTATTTATTTCGTAGCATATTACTACTAAAAACATATTTCCTATACCAAAAAAATTCTCGAGGTTATTTTTCTAGGGTTAAAGATTAAATTGGGATGTCATAAATCTTTTTTACTTTTGGTAGGTTTTTAGCACTATACTTTTCAACGAGGTATTCAGAAAATTGCTTTATAATTTATGTTACTTGAAAACATATTTTATACAGACAAATTTAACGAAACAATTTAAATATTTTTATTCTTCAGTATTTTTTTAACCTGTGTTCAATTAATTTTACTGATAATATCATCGTTGACATGAGAAAATTATAATTACTGCACATAAAAAAACAATACTGTCATCCACACAAAAAGAGTGTGAATTTCTGGTTCCACTCCATACAAAGTTCACCGCCTTTTCGCCCTTTTAAGGACTGGATTTACCTAAATATTGAAACATGCATTTTTTATTTGTAAACCTCAAATAGTAACTTTATGACCCCAACTTTAGTGCTGATGTCACTTATATTAACTTTCAATTTCCGTTTTACATCCTTTAGAGTTTAATTTTTAAAAAACCTGACATTCCTGTTCGTAATTACTAATTTCCACGATTCGCAACTATTTTGTGCTTGTATTACACATAATAATAAGACTTGTGCAATAGTTCAAGTATCTAAGCACAGTTGTTTGGGCTGTAAGTTGATCAATCAGTCCGTTTTTGCTTCTATATACTTTACATACATAGCTTTGTATAGGTTTTATATACATTGGTGTGTATATATGTTATATAAAGAAATTAATTATACATATTTTTAGATTGATTGTCGCAACTTACTTTTAGTAAGAGAACAATTAATGATGAAAGTTGAATGACTATTTGGCAGTCAGCTACTGACGTTTCCTTTTTAAAAACTATTTCTTTAGGGTCCGAGATAAAATGGCAAAAACGGAACTCTTATATAGTATCGTTGTGTCCGTTCGTCCGTCCGTATGTCACAGGTATTTTGCTCAAAACTACAAGAAGCATACTGATGAAATTTGTTTTGTATAAGCCGCTACTTAGTTTGGTAATTAAATGTGGCTCATTTTTCGAGAGTTCTTTTAGAAATACTAAGGTTTTTATGCAGTTTTTTGTATTAAGTGATAATTTTCGGAAATAATCGGTCCGAGATTTGCATACATTGTGTCTCTCCCTTTTACTTTTTAAACCGTATGTCCAAAAAATATGAAAAAAATCACAAAGGTAATGCCTAATTAAAACTTTCAATGAAAATTATTTTGAACATCATCGGATGTACTGTTTTTCAATTGTTGCCCAAAAACTGCTTTTCTCAACAGAAAGACGTAAGTGCCATGAAGATGCGATCTTTTTCTGGTGGTATTTTAATTAATACTAATTTCAGAGTAACAGTCGGCATACCTACTTGTTTCTCTAGTTATAGGCGACTAAAGTGCTTATGCCTATTCTGTGCGGGTAGCGTGGAGAAAAGTGTAACAACATAGTTTTTATGTGACCATAGTCCGACATGCTCTTGGCCAGTTTTTTTTTAATTGACGTGGATATCAGTTAAATTTAATTTGATATTATTACAGAACTTGAGATAAAGGTTAAATTTATTTCTTCGAAAATATTAGAAATATGAGGGACATTTTTGTATGACTATATGAAATTATTAATAACAGGCTATTCATATTCAAGAGTGATTATTTTATTATAAATATACTGTAAATATTTTTGGAACTATCATTTTTTCTTATACTACTACTTGTCATTCACTCAATGGCATTCAAAATGTCCATCATTTCGATATATATTTTTTTAATTTCATATCACAAATTGATTTTCATCTATTGGAGGATCGACACCGAAAAAGACGTTTTTTGTTTTAAATCCTCTCGCTTTTCCCTTTTCCAGTGCCTGCCCATATTTGTTTATCGGCCGACCTTTCGCGCCGCCGTCCGGGCGCACGGCCGGTAATCGTTTTGTTTGTTTCGCATCCAGACGTCTGAGTTACGTCGGCGACATATCGGCCCTGCGCTTGACGTCTTGATCGAAGCAGTTTCTCTAATATAACGTTGGCAATGTGCAAAGTTCACAGTTCTCTGTTTTGTTGTTGTTGACTAAAATATCGAAAAGATTTACTATTTTCGCAATACATTTCGTCGCATACTTCGCTTTTGAGATTAATAAACGCAGAAGCTTAGCATAACCTGTGATTTGATGGAAAACGGGTTTTTGTGGTATAGGATCCTTTATTGTATTCTTAGGTGCAAACCTTTCATTTCGAGGAAGTTGACCAGCGTTTGCCCTCTGTTATTTCCCCGTCCGAAGCCTTCTTCACGTTTCTGTAGCCCCTTTTTTAGCATTATAGTTTTCTATAATAACGTGAATTGAATATGGGTAATCTGGTTTTTGCTGTCTATTCATACAAAGACTCGACTTCATCGTTCTAGTGTGTAGGTTGGTGGATATACCTGTACAACCTTTAGGGGATATCGCTTTGTTAATTTAAGTACAAGTTATATCACCTGAGTCGAAACACTGCATATGTCCACGACATAGTTAGCGGGGAATTTGTTGATGAGGAATCCGATACCACCTGGTGAGGGCTGATTTCTTTCTCGGAAGAAGAGCAGATTTCTGGAGCTCTGGGTTATCATGTCCTCTATCTCTTTTCGGACCTCCTATATCCAAGAATATGCCGTTTTATCCTGGCCAGTTCCATTTCCAGCTCCTCCAGAGCTACATGATTCCTTAGGGTTTCAACATTAAGTAAAACTAGATTCATAGCACCATAGATTAATAGAAACAAGTTCCTCTGTTACCATTGAGTAAAACTAGATTTATAACACCCCTTGTTCCTCCGTTACCATGGCCGCTATCGTAAACAGGAATAGAAAAGCCATCGGGGACTAGGGGCCGTAATTTTATGGTCCTCAGAATGGGAGGTTATTACAATAATCACTATACTAACCAGGATCAGCCGCCTCTTACGACATGCTACCCAGTGGTGTTTAGAAATTGTATTCATAGTCTGTCCCCATACGGATAATTTTAACATGACGTTGAAGGTTTCGAATTTTTTCGTTAGAGTCGTTTCCAACATCGTCATGGTACTACACTATATATATATACACGATATGACAAAAAGTAAATAGGAGAAAAATTTTTTTCCACGGTTATTTGCGTTAGTTTTTAATTTAAGAAAAAGATTAATTATACTTTGACCGATTAAGGGATTATACGTAACACTTAAGTCTATTTTAGTTCAATAATATATATATAGACAATATACTGATTTTCACTGTCTACATTTACGTATTTCAATTTTCTGATTTTGAGAAGAGCATGGCCTGAATTCATTAAATTTTGGGCTACTAGGAAGTTCTTGGAAATTTATGTGCGCATGTGTTATTTTAATATTACAATATTACTTTAATAGGTACAAAGAAACGTTGACATCATGGCTCTGTAGTACAAGTGTTTAGAATTAGAGAATTTAATAAATTGATCGCACTCACAATTTTCAGTTCCTTTTTGATGTCTCGCGTTATGTCGATGTGCGGACGGCGTATTTGCTTCATGGCGACAAGGCGGCCGCGGTACAGCGCCACCTTGGTGAAGATAGCAGAATATCGGAAATCCAGGTCGGGGTTCGAACTCAACGAGACCTGACTGGACCGCACTCCCCCCGCCGCCGCGCCGCTCTTCTCGCTGCCGGCGTTCGCCCCGTCGACCTTAGAGGCCGCGTTCGCACCCGCGCTGCTATCTTGCTGGAAGAATTCCGCTCTGACTAGGCGTATTGAAGTCAGTACTGCAGTTAGTAAGTCTTAAGAGAGTTAGTATCAGAAAACTTAGTAACAATCTCTTAAAAACTTATCGATCGGTTGTTCTATAGTTTTGTATAAATGTAAAACCACGATGCGTTTGTGAATTTTGTGATAATACTAATTAATTAATCTAGATTAGGTATTTTTTAAAGCGTTGCCATAATCTATGATATAATACTCTTACGGCAAAAATGTTATTTCATATAAGAGAAAATAGAAAAAAATAGTGCGCATTCAGTTTCGTGACTTTAATGTAATGCTATAATTTAAATTTCTATTCTTCCTTATGTCGTTTGTCTGTCTGCCTGCCCTACCTTTAAAAAACTTTCCTCTTTACTTTTTTGATTCGTCATAGGTCGCAGAATAAGTGTTATTATAGCGGATATTCAATACAAGGAAACTATTTTTTACAAGTGTTTTAATACCTATATTTGCATATATAACTCTCTACATACACAAATATCGGCTTTAACCTATTCGTAATTGTCGTATCGATTTGAAACTTTGCTTGTGCATATAATTGGATGACAATATGTAATTACATGCCATCAAGGTGATCTGTGATGGAGATAGAAGGTAGGAAGCGTTGCCAAAAAGTGTTAGACGTTTTATTGATATTTAATAATATCAATAAAAGCTTTTGAATAAAAGCATTTAAAAGCTTCTTAAAATATAAAAAAAAAAAAACTAAAAACCGGGTGATTATAATGGATACTATGAGGTAATGCAAAAAATAATAAAATTGACGATGTGAGAAACGAGCTCGCATTAAGCATATCGAACTAGGTGAAAAACATTTTTCTTTTAAATACATTACATAAATACATAGTGTAGTGGTTTCAATCCTCAATATGCGAATTTAACTCGGATTTAGCTAGTTTTATTATTTTTAAAGTTGTATAGTGAAGCTGCATTCTCTAGTGTAGTTCCTGTTAGAATAACGTTAGATGCAAGCGCGTAACCAGGGACGTTTTTGGGGTTCAAACCTCCGAATCTTTTTCTTATATGAAAATTAATACACTGAAACTATAATCAGGCTATGATTAGGCGACCTCGGTTAAGCGGATGAAATCAAACCAAAAAAGCGCTATACGTTTTAGTAAAACCATAACACTTCAACGTTTTCCTGTGCGCATACATATTTCATATGATTTATGATATCATAGATGTTTACAGTTCGTAGAGTAAACGAGTCATTAAAACGAATCAGTTTATCCAATGAATAAATATTTATTTAAAAATGATTCATACTTCTCGAGCCGATCTCGAGGTTAGTAATAAGCGTTCGATTCGCACTTTACGCGATAGTGACGTCAATTCGGTTTACCTACTCAGTTTGTGGTTTTGGTTGCTCTGCGCGTGCGCACTGATCTGCGATGATGATCTTTCGTTGGCCTCCGGCACATGCAGTTCCCGGAAATCGATTTTCCACAGCAGCGAGTCGAGCTCCTGCTCGTAACGCCAGCCGCGGTAGAGCGCGAGCGCCGCCAGCGCCAGCAGGGCGAAGGCTCCGCCCGCCGCGCCGAGGGCCCACGCTCCGACGTGGCCTGGTTCGAACAGCCGGAATGATGGAATCCATAACGTTCTCTCGATCGAATGAATTATTTTAACTAATTATACGATATATCAAATAACGAGAAAACTTGGGTCGGACCAAATGTGTTCTATCTATAGTGAAAATACCGTTCAAGTAATGGTCATGTTCGCACACCTATTAGGCGTCGTATAATATATGTATGAGTTGAGTGAGCTGAAACGCGTCGTTATTATGTTGGAACTTTAGAAGTCGGAGCCGAAAAATTAATCGGTTTTTTTTGTAATATTCATGAATTATATTTTAGGTCGTCTTGTTTGCAAACGTTAGAATATAAACAGCGACTGTATGTTTTCATACAGATTTCGGTATGAGTTCAAAACTAATACGAATAAGATATTTTTGAATTGACCTCTTTAAAATTATACTGCATGTAATTTACTAAGAAAGACGTTAAAAGGCTTCGTATGTTAATAGAAAAAAAAACCTCAAAGATACCATCACGCAGAATCAATGCATATATTATAAAATGGCTTTTATAACGGTACTGTATTTCAAGATGATAACAAATAGTATTCAATGAAATAAAAATATGACGCACCAGACAGACGGATACAGGAACGAGGTTTACATATACGTACTGAACTTTTAGATATATCAGTCTCAAAAAAAAAAGAAGCAACTAGACATTTAAGTGGTTAATATTTATGAGTACCGCCTGTTGCAATCATGCAGTACGATTGATTTCATAAAAAAATCGTTAAATTACGATATATTCTTTAGTGTGTGAAGAGATCGGAATTATCTCGAAGTTGACATCATCCATATTCGATTTACCTACGAGAATTCAAGCAAAAAAAACAACATTTCCCATATCCGGCGCCGCGCCGGATTTCGTCCGACGGGACGGATATCAATCGACGTCACAAAGCCGGCCCCGGCCGCCCGCGACGAGACGGCACGTGGCGGGGCGGCGCGGCCGTCACGGCGCGCGACACAAAGCCGCCCGCTTACGACCGCTCGCCGGAGATCCTTTCAGAGCGCCGCCGGAGCGCCGAAGGAAGGAGTCTTTGTACTCGACACGATATTTTCATAGGACACTGCGCTATGAAGGAATAGTCGGACGTGCGTTGATTTAATTTTACATCATTTGGTACGCACAAGAAGGCGTGCTTCGGTCGGGGAACGAGGAATACAGCAGAAAATAAGGAGAAAAGGGCTACAAAAGGCTTTAAGAAATCAAAGAATCATAGAGCCTGTCGAACAGAAGTATGACATCGTCGACTACTAAGCGGCTCACTAATGAGAATCAGCTCTTTTATCTTATTATAAGAGT
The DNA here is from genome assembly GCA_005406025.1 of Eumeta japonica. NCBI lineage: Eukaryota > Metazoa > Arthropoda > Insecta > Lepidoptera > Psychidae > Eumeta > Eumeta japonica. Next base: position 25,784 of record BGZK01002201.1, on the reverse strand, counting down.
ATAAACCCACGACAACTCACTACTCATTGATGCCATGTCAATGTTGTCGCATTTGGTCAGAATGAAACATCATGGATTTTTAAATAGTTTTAATGAGGCATGAATTGTTGTGTTACGCTTCAATGATCCCACTGCTGAGGTATAGTTGAGGTCTATCTTCGCACAAACTTTGTTCTATTTCAGAATATAGAACTTTAACCCTAAGACTTCAACAAAGGCTAAGCACAAGTTGGGAACTGTCAATGATTGTTGTCACTATGTCCGTGACCGAAAAAAAAAATTATCAGTTAAGTCGCGCGTCATAATTGCAGCATTTGAACCCGGTACCATCTTGCTTGAAAGTGACGCTTTCGTTCTATAAATGAAGAGGCGTTGGTGTTCAAGAGGGCCAAAGCGTTCCTTTAAATAAAAAGGTGCAGTGTTGGTTCATTGATCAAGAACAAATCGATTGATAAGTTTTTCACTCAAGTCAAATTAAAACACTCGCGCTAGTCAAATGGTCAAACAAAACCAGCGTGGGGAGATTACAGTCCAAGCTTCAAAATTTGAAATACAAAGATTGTGGGTGGGTATGCTTTGGTAATCGGGTGGTGGAAATTTGACAAAATGGCAGATAGAAAATTAATTTAAAAAATCATAACTGTCGATTATAACGCAAGACACACGAGTTAGAATAGTGACGGCCTATTTCACAGCAGGCCCAGACAAGCGGTGAATCATTGCTACAAACGCAAAAAAATTAATGTGACCGATGTTCGTCTAATGAATATAAATTTTCGTTTTTCTAAATGAGGTGCATTGTCGTCAGTTAACGTCAATCCCGTACAAGTATCATTTTTATATAGGGCTTGTCCCACCACTGTCAAGTAATCTTTCAAGTTAGCTACTGCTCACTTACAGATTACCTTACTTAACACACTGTATTACACAAACTACAAGTGGTATTACTTGACAAATAAAGTACCGAGTAAACTACAGGGTGCTACATCTGCAACATCAACAACCACCTCACATAAAGCTTTAACCGCCCAGTAAACGGAAAATAAAATGCCGCTCCTCGTATGATCATACGATCGGCCTGTCAGCTTTTATTTTGTATTTAGGTCGTATTATCTAATTTGACATGAATTTGACGGATTATGACAGTTTTTCTTTGATCGTAAAGAAATGTGATTGTCGCTATATAAATTAAAAATACGCTTTGTCTTGAAAACCTGTCTGCTTATATAATTAATTTTTATAAAGAGTCATTTAGTAATATTCATAACGCATTAATTATCACGTATCAATATTTTTATAAGCAAGACTGTTGAGTAAATTCGTCTGTAACTATATAGAAAATAAAGTTACTTGTCAGATCTTGGTGGATCTGACACGAGTTACTTGCATCTATACTCGACAAATAAAAACACCTGACCCGCATCTAATCGACATTTTATTGACTAATGGTGAAATAGGACCTTAGATTTAGAGGATCGAAATATAAATTTCGGACATTTTAAAGCGTTGACGTTTGTAGAAAAAGAAACTGTTTGCCATTTGTCTATGCCTGCTGTTTTTCTATCTCATATAAAATTGAAAATATCAATTGTCATTTGCTTTAAATCCAAAGAAAAGCAATGAAACTCGCATACAGAATAAGGTTCAGTAGGATCTTCGAAAACTCGCAAAATTGTCAATACGCATTGGGTTGGCATGGGACTACCACTCAATACCCTCTTCTTAAAGGATGTCAATGTCCAGAAAAGGGCAGGCTGTACAAATTTGCGCAACACTACCGACGCTTATAAATAATTTTGGATATTCGATTATACATTTAGGTCGGTGAATGTACGATTTCGCCTGAAATACGAATGTGTTGTACCGATTGGGAATCTAACCCGTAACTCATACACGACGGGCGAGCTTCGCGTTTCCTGTGCGAGATCACTATAATATTATAAGTATATGAGATTATAATGTGTGTCGTATGTTAATTTGTTTATAAGAATATCAGCTGGGAAAATAAACTATTCCGAGACGATGTTTTTCAATGTGCCGGTTCTGTCAGTTGTAGAAGTTTAATCTTGAGTGTTTTTTAACATAGACGTGATTGTTGTACAGGACTTTTCTTATCTAAGATATAATATATATATTAATTTTATACTTCTAGAAAAAAGAAATTAAAACTGCGTTATATAGACAAATAATTAATATCTTTACAGATACAAATTACAAGGTTAATGGACTTTAATGTATTGTTTTTCTAATTGTTAGAGATAAAAACTAGTAACTATAAATATATTTGTTACGACTATATAGTTGTAACATAGTTGATAAGACAAAGCTACTACATATATATAAAAGACTCAGGGACACTGCTTGGAGTATAACTAACTATATAGGACATTAACTTCCGACCCTTGCTTCGCCCGCGTGGACGTATAATGCATTTCTACATGTTTTATAATGATCGATCCTGTTGCCAATCCTAATCTTAGTCCCGCGTCCGGACCTCGAACCTGGTCACGTTGTTTATTTGATTCCGGTTCAACATTTGATTTCGTCCCGGGTCCTCTTTTTGTTTTCAAGTTCAGTTTTGCAGTCCTGTCTATTCAACATCTACATATTGAAAACAAATTTCATAGTCGTATTTTGCCCCATTTCCCACTTTACACTGGCATTGTACAAAATTGTGAAAGATGTGTCTCATCATTGTAATAAGAGTATTTGTACCTAATTTCATTGTTGTACTCCGTTACATAAAAAAAGTTCTGTATAACCCTCATTTAAGCTCCCTTACAAAAAATAGATTTCAAAAACCCTTATGCAGTGGCTTCCTACATTATACACATTATCATCTGACCAATAAATTTCATATTCTAATTTTAGTAGTTTTTGATATTTCGTGATTAATTAGTGCTCTTGTATAGGCACATACATTTATAGATTTTAGTGTTTTAGTGAAATAATAGAAGAACCAACTGAAATATCTGGTTCTGAGCTTCGAGGTCTCCAAGATGCCAATGACCAGCGGTAGGCACTAAATCGAGAGCGTTGTTCCCCGTACGAGTTGTCCAGCCGAGCGACAAGGCGACGGGGGGCGGTCGCGCGAGCGGCGTTCCCGGCGAGTAAAAGCCTTCTTACACACATACGTATACCTATTACGAGTTTTTTTTATCCGTCCCGCAAGCGAACGGAGCGAGCGCGCACTCGACCCGTATAATGGACCGTTTCGGTACGAGCGCACGCCGTATTAACTACACGTATCGTGCATTAAGGGCGAGCGCGTTCGCCTTCCCGAAGCCCGTGTTGAGTGGTTTCTGAAATTATTCACCCCGCGAGCGCTAAGTTCGCTTTGTAGTCCAGAACATTACGCTTCTCGATCGCCATTCGATAAGAGAAGCGCGGCTAAGCATTCTGCGCGACTTACTGACGCACTTCTCGCCGCGAAACCCGCAGGGCGGCTCCGAGGGCGGCGGCCGGCCGCCCGGCCACTGCACCTGCCGCATGAACCGAACTGCCTGTGGAAAAACACAAGGGTTTAAGTGAACGCTACGTTACAGATGTAGGTGGACGTCTTTTCTGCAAGCGTACTTACTTTGGTACTACTTCGCCACATATCCGAAGGAAAAAAAAATATAATCTTAAGTTTCTAAGCAAATGTAAATGGTAAATTTGAATATTTAAACACATACAAATAATGAAAATAAAGTGGAACTCTCTCGTCTCAACCTTTGAATTCGGGAGTTCGATGCAACATACCGTAAAGAAGTAGTTGGATAATAAATAAATGGTAATTAAAAAAAACTGTTGATTTATCAAATGAATAATAAAAACAGTTAAATAAATCTAAGAGAAATCTAGTTAAATATTATGTTGGCAAAATTAAAAACATCTCTTTAAACAAAATTTCGTGGAACATAGCACTAAATCACGTTTTGTTATGTAATAGTTATACATACGGATATAATAAAACTGTAGAGGGTTGGAAACCTCTACATTGTAGATATTTGAAAAAAAAAACTGTTTGGGGACCCTTAGAATCTATAACAGAACACATTCAATTGTTTTTGGAATAGTCATCTGTTTCTCTGTTTGTTTATTTGTATGCGCATCACGTCAAAACAGCTGAGTACAATTGAATGCGAAATTCATTAAAGGATTGATGGAATCTTCAGCCAGGTGACAGGCTATAGAGATTATTAATTTTATAATAATTTAAAGGGGGTGGATAAAGGGAGAGTGAATATTGTATGGGGATTTCTTGAATTAATGAAATAAAGGCTAGAAATTGGGTAAGCATAAACTAGACCGAAGATTGATAAACTTATTAAAAATATGCTTAGGCGGGTTAAAAAAGTGACTGAAAAAGAAAGAATAAAGGACATATGAATTAATGTTTCGGCACAGTGCAGCTGTTCGAGGCATCGGATGAACCGGAGCTTCTCTCGATAATATTTCTATTAAGATGAATGGAGGATCAAAAAATGTATGGAACAGTCTATATAAAATAAATGAGATTTCAATGCCGAGGAATTCGCGGGCAAAAGCTAGTACGTAATAAGCTTTTTATTAAAAAGAAAGGCGCATGTAATTTTCAACGCTCTACTGGAATTTAGTCCTTAAGAATATATGGAATAAATAATCACAGTAATAAATAAAAGATGTGAAATAAATAAGCGCGAATATATGAAATAAAAGTATTTATAAATATACTTTTATTCATACTTACTTATATTTAATTGACAAAATCTATTACATAAATCATGTTACATAACAAATCTTCGAAACTCAAAAACTTTTATAATGATGACAATAACTTTAAAACCATATACATCGAAAGCTTAACTTATCTCAGTTAAAAATAAAACATCTACAAATGATCGATGGAAGAGAAGTACATGCATTCAGTATAAAATACACGAATATGTTGCGCGGAAGGGCAACATAACAACGACTTGGACTTTTAGTTAACACTCGATTTCTCTATCCATCAAATTTATGTATGTCAGGTTTAATATGAAAATCGATTCTTAAGATGTTAACTCCAAAATGCACAAGGAATACTTTCTATTTTCAAAGATCTCATATGCAACTAATTGACTTAACAAGCCAATTTAAGTCTTTTGTTTTGAATTGTACAAATAAAATAAAATATGTGCATATAAAAGTTGCTTTATTTTTTTTTTAATTTCATAAAAAGTATCTTCAAGTCGTTCACCCAAACTATTTCATCATGCCATTCAGTTTTGGTAATATGATGGTAAGCTCAAATATTTGTTAGCGATTTAGAATTCGAGGGATTTATAGTTAAACATCGGATATGTGCTCGTACAAATAAAAGCCTACAAATAATAACCTATTCTTAAATGAGTATGGAATAGAAATTGTTTTGCACATAGTACGGAAACAGAATATATGCATAACTGTTTATGGTTATCGATTGATAATTATTACTATGTAGATAAGTAATTTAATATAATATTTGTCCTCACAAATAAGCCGCATATTGCTAAGAGTACATTTATACAATTTAAAAAGCTTAATCTACAATTGTAAAAGACTGGACTGTTTAAAAAACTTAATAATATCAATATAAAGGCTTTAGTACTAAAGTATCGTAAAGTTAGCACACGATCGTACAAAGCTATAAATGCTATAAATTTGACACGCGAAACTGGTCCCTAACTTTTTGCGATTCATGAAAATGATATTTGTTTAATAAATATAATTTGTAAACTGTACTTTTTTTCTGCAATACAAAACTTTCAATGATAATTATACAAAACTGTTCATCATAGTAATTAAACACAAAAATTTAGGAAATCTGTAAAAACAATTTTTTTATATAATGGCGAAAATTGTTGTTACGTCCATTCTAGTGATTGTGTTGGTCATTAGTTGCTGGAGCATGTGGGAGCATCGACCGAACGAGGAATGGTGGGCTTAAGGAGATATAGATTTTCGATTGTTACTAATTGTGTGAGATTTGAACGCATAAAATGTCTTGGAGATTAAGAAACGGAAAAGGAAAAAGAAATTACACGTAAGATTTAAAGATGGACAATAAAAGATACGAGAATCGTCATTAAATGACTAAGAGCACCTGACAACTATTAATTAATGAAACATTCATAGCTCTACAATAAATTATGCTCTGAAAATCTTGTCGGATTCTTATATCGATAATACCGCTTTGTATTTTAAGGACAATAAATTGGACGTTTTAAACATTTTTTTTTAATATACTATAAATTATTCTATTGTTTATCGCAAACAGGGAAATTCGCAGAAGAATCATAGCAACTTTGTTAGGATATGGTATTGACAAAAGATGCAGTGTAAGAACCTCATCGTTCATTTTAATTTAATATAACTTTTTATTATTAAACCATTATTATTGATTATATAGTTACAATCGGATTGTTGACATCATATCTTACTTTTGCCTTAATTTTCTCCAACCATTTCTTCCTTTCTTTCCTCCTTCCTAATCCTCATCGTACACTCTAACATCGCTCCTTCTCTAAACAAAGCAAATAAGTAAGGTCGAAAAAATAAAATAAAATTAATGACTTTTAAATGTTCTAATTATAAAGAGAGATAAGAAGAAACAGGAAAAAAAAAACAAGAAAAAATAAATAGTAATCAATGTTTTATGTGACAATGAATTCTATTAGTTTTTTTAAATTTCATCGAAATTGGGCATTGTTAAGTTATAAGTAAACATACAGACAAACGGGCAGAAGAATAAACAGAGCAGTAGTTTAAATGTATCAAAATTGAATCCAAGTTCCCAAGAACATTAATTATTATTACTATACCACGGATGAGATCAACCAGGATTAAATCAAAATTGAGTGCTACGTTAGTACTTGAAACCTCATTAAAATTACGTTAACTGTGGTTGAACTTTGAAAAACATACAAACGAATAGATAGACAAACAAACAAAAAACAGTATATATCGATTCCCTGGTGTTTAACTATCTTCGTACAAAATTTCATCAAAATCGATAAAGCAGTTTAGGTGTGAAAACGTAACAGATAGACATACTCTAATACTGAAAAATAGAGACACTTTCACATTCATATTATTAGTATGGATCATTATGGATATATATATATATATATATATATATATATATATATATATATATATATATAATATATCTAACTATTAAATAAATAGTTGTCTACGTCACAGACACATACATTACCAAAGATTTCGTTAAATGAACAATTAAACTCACAGGAGGGTCGCGATGCAACACCGCCAGCGGGTAGAGGCCGGGCGGGCGCGACGGGTCCGTGCCCAGCAGCGTGTAGTTGCCCTCCGCGTCGCCGAACTCGTCCATGTGCACGTAGTACCTGACAAGGTGTTCGCATCGGGTACGGTCTAACTTCGTCGTTGAGACTTGGTTAGCCTGTTTCTCAAGGAGATGTTTGGAACCTCACGGGTTACAAGTTTGCGTGGGGCTTACGTAGTTTCAAATTCGTTATCGCGATAGCACAGACAGAGTGTTATGCTTGCGATATCTATTGGAAGTGAGACTTTGTCACCGACAAAGTTGTGATATCGACATTGTTTAACGATTTCGTTGGCTAAATCAAAATATTTAAGGTACCAAAAAACATTTGTATTTCAGCTGTAACCGATGTTATAATACTCAATAGCGGATAACTGGTAGAGGCGGAGTAGAATTTTAAAATATTTAAGGAGAAAGATTAGAGGGGTAGTGATATATCATTTAACGAGTTTGCGATTACATGATTTTTTTTTAAATAATGGTGCAATACCCCATAACGCTACGGTAAGTGGTATTCCTCATGCGCCCGGCGATGGCGCGGCCGTCGCGCGGATCACCGCCGGCCTGCAACTCGGCTGCCAGCGCACGCGCATAAACCCATACCGCGTCGTGTAGCCATGCGGCCTCCACAGGAATCTAAGAAATCATACAAAATCAACCAAAAATAAATATCATAATGGAGGCAACGAACTTTAAGTTCACCTATTTAGTGATCGTACATTCCGATAGATTGGTTTATAGAATTGAAGCTTCGCTCTCAATGAAATAATATTTGATTTAAAAGTAAAATGAAAAAGGAAACTTGCTCTATTATTACTGACCTGAAATTAGAATGGGAAAAAATCAATAATGTAAATCAAAGCGGAATTGGCAAAATATTAATGTGGTGTTTAAGTATCTATTCATAAATAAAATACGTATAATAAAATTGTAGAATCGTTGTATATATACATTAAAAAAATATTTGACAAAAACTGATAATGGGTGATATAAGGCTGTAACAGAATACAATAGGATATTTTTTTAAATTTTGTCTACCTTTTTGAACAGTTCATCTCCAAAACGACTAACGAATTTTTATAAGGTTTTTCACAGGTAACTTGAGCGTAGCTTTAAAAAACATAGAGATTTTATTTTATTAAAAGCGGATCATAGAATACTAGTATTTAAAAAATATATATCACAAACTAAATCTGACGCTTACAGTTAATGTACTCATATAAATCAAAGAGATCCGTTATTTTGTTACGAGATTTTGACCAAATTTTTATAAGACTGAACACAAAATTGATTATCAAAGTTGGTTGACGTTATACAGAGTTATTCGCGCATTTGTCATGCTTATACTGATGCAAATTGAAGAGTGTAATGATGTTCTCATCGATCTCATCATTTGAATTTAACCAATATAGGAGCATATAGTATCCACAAATCTGGTACAGTCAGCGATAAACAAATACGACAAGTGTTTACTTTAATCGATTGTTAAGTAATTCATAAACAACGCAGCGTAATCACTTTTCATTTAAGATGTTCCTTCCATAAAAACATGCTGTATTATGGCAATAAATTACTATGCAATAAATTACCATTCTTATCTCCGTCTACTTTTCCCAGTCAAGCGAAGGTATCCCCGTACCCTCATTCGATAGGATAGCGTGGAGCACAAAATTCCGACTCATGCGGAAAAATGTGGGTAATTTGTAATTGGAATTTCCCCATCGCGGAAACATCCCCGGAACGTACCCCACATGGGGTTAGTTTGTAATTGTTCGCCCCGGCCGTTAGGGGGCGTATAAATAGCTCCTGTCGCTGGAAATAATGTTCGAGCTTAAAGCGCTGCGACACCGATTCGTCCCGAACGCTCGGTCGTTCATCAACTCGGCAATAAGCGGCGTGGGCCTGATGATATCGCTTGCGGAATAGTTGGTGACGTTGTTTTTACGAGTGTTCACGAACTTCTCATGGTAGTAGTTAAAAGGGAAAAAAAGCCAGTAGGGCTAATAAAAAAAATCGTGATATAATGGTTAGTCTATCTCTTTTGTTCTTGTTAGCATTTATTAGTATATTGTACTTGAAGGATGCATTCGTGTTTTTCTTAAATCCTGTTAGATACTCGACAATTTACTGAATTAAGTCGGAACAATGATTCATTGCGATTTGGATGCGATATTAAATGCAAAGAAAACATAGGTGATAATATTGAAAACAATAAAATTGATTTCGTTCTTGTAACGGAACGAATGAAAATAAGCTATTGTATAATTCCAAAATATTTAAAAAAAACTGAAAAAAAATAAACAAAAGGCCAAAACTATATGTACTTGTAATTAAGGCGTTTGTTTTATTTATAAATCGCTTAATACAATTCTGATACGACATATTATTCAAATGTATGTAGTATCATATTTGGGATTACACGTTTCCCAAATGCTCTTCTATTACAACACTATTCATTCTATGCTCTGTTGATATATTAATAACTGACGGTGCATCCAGCATCCGAGTCAAAGGGGCGGCTTTTTTATCTTTTCAAATCTTTAAATATTAAATGTAAAGGTATTAAAATTGCAAAATACCTGAAGAATATTTTTTACAAAAAAACATTCAATACTTCTAAGGTCTAAGGGTCTGTTGGAGCCCTCTACTCTTCGGTCAGGTCTGCATTTTTGTATTTAGGTATCATAAAAGAAGTATTTGTACGAGTTTTCAAGGTGCCTAAATTACCTACCCAAAAATATCTACTCTCCGACCACTAATTCAATTACAGAAGTAAGACAAAGACCCAGCTCGGAGGGGTTATGACCCTTATGACTCCCCCTTGGTTTCACCCCTGACCGGTACATGCACATATTTTCAATCTGAAATAAAAAGGTTATTGAAGGGTGTGCGTTAGCTGTGGTCAGATAACCTCGGACAACAACACAAGTATACACACCAAAGTGTGATGAAACACAGTGACGGTAAATTTGTTGCTTTTATCTAAATAGTTGGGGTTAGAATTTTATACATATTTTTTTGTTAAACTTATCATATATTTATTATAAATCTATATGTATAAAAGTCGATATGTGTATGTGTGCATGTATGTATGAACTGTACTTCGAAACTGTCTTGACAGACTTTGATGAAATTTTCGGGTAATTTTCAGATTGGTCTGGCAAGTGATCTTGTGAAGTTTGGTAGCGATCGGATCAACAGATTTTTTCTTGCTTTATCTTTTTTGCACTATCAATGATAGTTCTGCTGTCGATCAGCAATTATTTTCATAACACCCATTATATTGACATGTGTATCGTACATTTTCATTCGATTAATCTTTATGTATAAAAATCCAGTGTCACGACGTTTGTCCATGATGAACTCTAAAACAACTCAATCGATCTTCATAAAACTTGGCATCTATGTGTAGTTTGGTTAAATTTGAGAAATAGGATAGTTTATATTCTGATAGGTGAGTATTTGTCAATTACTTTTTTTTTTTTTTTCAGAATTCTCATCCAAAAATACACACAAACACAAATTTTAATTTCCCTAGAGCATCGTCCCTCAATTGGTATAAGACGGATTGACAAAAATATTGCTTACCAATTAGCGCCACATTAAATTTAAAATCATTTACAATACTTTAAGACTTATACCGGTAGCCGTATCGGAATTGAAAACGGGACGGGGAACAAAATCCAGAGCTAGAAATTGAAAACAAAACCGGGGTCAAAATTGAGCGTGGGATCGGCATCAAAATCGAGAGCCTAATCGGAATCGAAATACAAAAGATGAAGGAATTGTTTACCCTCGGCTTTGTCCAAAACAGAACTTTGATTAGTAGCGGAATCACAATTGAAAACGGGACTGTGGTCAAAATTGAGTGTGAGATCGGAATCAAAATCAAAAGTGTGACTGCGATCGGAATCGAAAGCGAGACCGGGCTTGAGATTGACATCGATCGATACAAAAGACGAAAAAATTCATTTTATGTCCATGCTGATGGAGCTGCGGATATTAACTATACGGGCAAGCCACCCACAAGAAAGGGCAGAACATCTACCGGGTCAGCTAGATTGTTATGAAAATGAAATAAATGTTAGCAACAATTCTAGATAGTATTTTAGTTAGTAAGTAATATTATTAAGCCCGTTAAACTAATCATATTTACTAATACCGATAATAACTGATAATGATCTATAATGATGGAGATTATTTAAAAAATCGAGAATTTTGTGATAATTAGAAAAATATTCAACAACGCCATGTCGCAATGAGTAGTTCACGATGTTTATAAGTCCAGGGAATATATGTATACAGAAATCAGGAGTGACCTTGAAAATAGATGAAAGAATTTACTTCATGTACACATGGCTAAGACGCTGGTAATTGATAATACAAATGTAGTTTGAATGTACTAGTTGAGAACTAATACGATATAGTAATTAAAGCAGGAAGCTGTCATTTTTATTACATCTCTTAGGTAATGTAAATAATAATCAAATAATAGCAGAGCGATTCTGTGGCAGGTCGGGGATACATGTGTTATTTGAAAAAACGTACTCGTTTATGACTTAACTTGATAAATTAATTTACAGAATGCTTTACGAGTGCATATACTGAATCTTACTGAAGTACATATCGAAAAAGTATAATTAATTAGTGGACTTCGTTTCTAACAAGTTCTGAGCGAAATCCTGATCATGCATACCGTCTCACACTGTGTGCTTAAAGTAAAAAAAAAAGCCGTCCAAGTGCGAGTCCTGTTCGCACACTAAGGGTTCCGAACCACTGTAAAATATTGAACATTACATATTTTTTTTTGATTTGTAATGAAAAACATGAACAATTGTTAAGATTGAACAAATCGCCGAAAATATACGTTTCTTGTATGAGGACTGCTTTTAATTCTTAATTTTACTTTGTTTTTTGTTTTCATAGCGACGACTAACGCACACTTTGTGAATATTTAAAACTATTTTCTATAACCATGATTAAAATCGAGCTATAAACGTAAAAAAACTTTCATGTCTGGAAATCCTTTTACATTTTTAATTTAATTTTATTTTTATCGTTTGTTATTACAGCAACAAAAGAAATACGTACTGGGAAAATTTCAAATGTCTTCTTTAAGGTTCGTAAAGCTTATAGCTCGCTAACATACAGTGTAGGCTTAGTAATAGGGACCCGTTGACATCCTTTGGATACGGAACGCTAAACAAAGATCCGCTTACAATTAAACACTTTGTCGCTTGATATCGAGTACTAAAATAGTCTTCTATAAGCATGCATAATAGTTTGTTATTACGGAAAAATTGCTGGAAACATCATACTTTTGTACTGCGTATCTAGCGCGTTCCCGGCTGTGTGCAGGTCTTGCAAAACTGTTAAAGCTACACATGAAAACATGCCGCGAGTCAGTGTGAGACGCGGACGAAGTCACACCGCGGAAAAGCAAATACCGGTACGGGTTCAGCGGAAACTTTTTACAGAAACCTATTAAAATAAATACAGAAAATTATTAAAGCATGACTTACCATCTTCTCGCCACCGAACGCGGCGACCGGATTGGTGAAGTTGAACGGCGGTTCTTGGAGGCGCTTGTTGACGGCGCTGGCGAACGCGGGGTACGCGGGCGCCCCGGACGGCGCGACGGCCACGTACGAGCGGAAGGCCCGCAGCGCCTGCGGCGACGGCTCCCGGCGGAGCGGCCCCGCCAGGTACTGCACCGGTTCCGATTCCTCGTACTTCTCGACGTCCACTCCTACTACTGCGTATTCTCCTAGCGAACACGATTGATTTTTTTAGGAGCTATATTGCATAAATTTTATTAAAATACTTATTTTAATTCCAATATTGCACAGTTATGTTTTATCTGCATCGGTTATCTATAAACATAAAAGAATAAATTGACTGACGTATATCAACGCACAGCCCAAACCACTGGGTCGAGAGAATTGATATTTTGTGCAGAGATTCCTGTTATAACGTAGACGAGCAATGAAAAATAATCTTAGAAATTCAATCCCTAAGGGGGAGAAAATGATAAGATATTGTTGTATGGAAAATTTAAAGCTTTGAAGCTACGGATGTGAAACTTAACAGTTTAATTACTTGTAGAAATAAGTAAAAAATACATACTTTCTTTTTTTTAACGAAAATTTTAATTAACCTTGAAGGGGTTAAGAAAGAAGATGAAATGTTGTACAAACGAAACCGCTAAATCTATTTATATGTTAGGTAATTACTACTGATAAATGACACGCATAATTTTTGGAATAGTAGCTCTAAGAGGGTGAAATAAGGGATGAAATATTTTATGGAAAATTGAAACCAGTATATGTTGTGTCTTCTTTTTTGCCTGCTTAATTTATTTAGATAATTTCAAATTTTATCAAATTTAAAATACTTTTATTTTTTGTAAGTTAAAATAAGACTTGAAATACGTCATATTTTTTTGTGAATTTATGTGAATAATTTTTTGTGAATATATTTGACCGATCGTTCGGAAGGTAGTTTTCCCTCAAGAAGAACGGGCAAGAAACTAAGGGGTAACTTTTTCTAATTTCATCGTGCATAGCCAAAACAAATACAAAACCATTAAGAACGAAACGGCTCGGTAAATACAAAACCTTTAAGGAACGAACGGCCTGGTAAGCTACTTATATTCATGGATATTTGTCTTTGAAATATTCGAAAATAGTGCAATATTTTTTTTTACAAAATTTTTGTTTAATAATGTTTTAAAACTGACAGGAACTCCATTGAACAGGTGCACAAAGAGCCTTCTAAATGAATTTGTGACTTTGCATAGTCGACTAACATATTAAAGAAACCCAACTTATTTTTATTTTAATACTGAGTTTATGTCGATCACTATTTCTTTTAAACATTTCTAATTTTTTTTAATATAATATATTTTCGTATAGGAATTGGAATTCCAGAGTTAAGATTTCAATTTTCTTAAACGTGCTTTTAAGAGATACACGAGGTCCGAGCTTGTAAATCGAGCGAACGACCCGCTTCTGCAGCACGAAAATTCTATGAATATTTCGTCTGCTCCATTTATACTATGAAACTAGCCATGTGTTGTACGTGCGAACTAGGAGATTTCGAAAAAAAACTTGGTTTCATCTTCATATTTCTTCTTCTTAAAGATTCTTTCATTAATAGCACGTTCAGCTGAAGGTTCAGAACTTTGCGCTCGATGATTTAAGCGATGACTAGAAACGACTGCGTGTAGAATAATGTCATAAAATTGTAGAAAAAATGTGATGGTGGACAATCATTGCTTGTAGACAGTGGGGGAACATACTTCGAAAAACAATAAACATATAACATCACGAAATATGTGCCCTTATCAACGAGAATCCAGAAATCAATACTGCCCACGTACAAAACGTATTCTAATACAAGACTAGCGAATCTTATGGCTCATCTAGAAAGCTTTATTAAAATACACACGCGTTCGAAATTAGATTAAAGCTTATAATTAATAGGAAAATTTTATAGTAATTCGTTTTCGACTTTAAAACGTTATTGAAAATGAAATGAAATTGCAGACAAGCAAGAGCCTCTGCAATGCAAGTTACCGTTTTTATGAGTTCGAAAAAAATTTTCTTTTGGCTTTTCTAAATCTGATCGTTCTTGAAATTCTTGACCACGTCGAAAGATATTTCATAAAAGTAAAATATATAACAATGTACCTGCTATTTGTCCGTCAGGCTCATTTTGCTTATTACATTTGGATAAGATTTCTTATTTACTTATAGTAAATTAACTGGAGAAATCGTGGATGATGTATTATTAAATTTATATATTTATGAATAAGAATAAAACCCTGTTCTTTGGTAAGTTCATTGAAGTTTAAAGCAATTTTAAACATTTACATAAATTTTGAGCTTATTTGATCTCTGAATGAGATTACTTAATAAGGATATATTGGTAGAAATAGGAAATGGTTAAAGAAAGTTTATATACTAGGTCGGAGATAAAATTTCTTTGTATTTTAAAAGAAAAAAAAAAGTTGGAGTAAAATCTCTTTAATTATGCTGTTTGTATCTGGCTAGTTTTGATACCAATAATGATAGTTTTGGTTGTTTCAAATTTAATGTTTACCGGATCTCAAGTTCTGTAGAAACAACTACCCGGATTATGGAAAACTACTAAATAGATTTTCATACGGTTGAATTTTGCCTGAAGCCATGCAATACATTTTATTGTATCTCAATTGGATGGTTGAGAGAAAAGTTATCGTCATTGGTAGATCATTGATAAGTTGCCAAGATATCTGATCAGTAGCGAATTTCTGGAACGCGAATTCAGCTGGACTCCAAAACTAATCAGTTGTTTTGAGGACTGTTTAAAAATTTACGTAAGTAGAATTTTGAACGCGGTTTTCATTTTAATGAGCTGTCTACCGTTCACAGGTATCTCTGAACAAATCTTGAAATTTTAAATTACATGAACATTTCCACGTTTGAATGGATGATAAAAATTGAGGTATAGACACGATAAAAAATAGCAACGATGTAAATATCGGTTGATTGATTATTAGTAACAACAACACTCGAGAGAGGTTCAAGTCCCGCATCGATTTGGTGTCGGAATCGCGAGCATGAGCGAGATCGAGATCAAGAACGTGAGATCGTTTCATAGTAAAAAAAAATAGCGGCAATACGTGTTTTTGTTGTAAGAATGGGGACGCTTCTATTATGGCATCGAAAGCGGGACCGAGACTGGGATCATGGATGGTAAATGTCTCAGGTAAGAGACGAAATAAATTTTTGTATGTCCGTACGGTTGAAGTCGCGGGGGAATTGTGTGTATTGTGAATATCCGCGCGGGCTGAGCCGCGGGCAAAAGTTAGTACTAAATGTAATAAATAATAAACCAGAAAAATGTCGAATAGAACTTACACTTTGAGGATTCCGTGCAAACTTAATATGTTTGCAGATATTTCATCCGTCAAGAGTCTCGATGATTACTATTTATTTTCAATACCTGTATTGGCGAAATTTAAGCCTCAGGAATTATGAAATGTTTGCTGATTTTTTTTTTAACTTTCCAACTTTCTTAAAAATATCTGAATTTTTGAAAATCATAAGTTTTCATAGCGCTAAGTTAAAATTATATTGGTCATATAATTTTAACTCATATATTGGTCTATATCACAGTTCATCTCCAATCGAAAGTAAAGTTTGTAATCACAAAAATATTCTTTTATGTGATATAAATACAAACTGTTGATTTTAAAATTTTTCCCTATACTTATGATGTGATGTCTTTCTTTCTCGCCAAATTTTATGATTCCAGGTCAATGGGAATTTCTCTATAGGTTTTAATTTACTAGCGAGGTTCAAAATATAGGGCATTAATGACCAACTATATTTTTTGAAAAATTGAGCGAATTAATTAAAGTAAAAGCAAACAAAGGTAAGAGGTAAGGTGAGTCGCTACTGGTATCATTATCGTCATCATATGGGACAATGTGGCTAATTTTACAGTAGAAAAAATGTAGAAAACTGACACTGACAAGGTGCAGAATCGCATTTCGAACACAATTAAATACAGGCAGTCGAGTTGGCAGCTTATCAGAGCGTTAAGTATACTTACTTATATATTTGCGAATAACAATGGGACTATTTTTCAAAAATAACTCAGTGAATCCTCCGCGCTTTATCCAGCGACAGCGAATTCAGTTAGGGAACGTCAAACACTTTTTTCGAAGAATGATGAACGGCCGAATAAATTAGCAAATGAAAAGCTCTCGCGAAGCGTGGGAAGCTCCCTGCAGAGTAATCGCATATACTTTCCTTTGCAAATCGTTATCTTTATGTGCTACGGGGGTGAAGAGATGGGAAAAAATGGAATTTTTTACGTGTTTTTTTTGCATTTGTGTAAAGTGATAGTGAGTAGTAAATGGTCAACAAAAATTATAGATTAATTTGGACAGACAGCGGCTCATCGGTTTCGTATATTGAGAGTACCTAACCACACAAATAATTATGATTACTGAAATAGATGGTTATATTATAGAAGAATTGAAACATTTAAAAAACAATATACCAAAAAAACATTAAAAATATTGACTATTTTCGTCAAGTCTATGTAGTTATATCCATATTCTTCAAAAGATCCTTAAAAAGTAATTTTCAAGGTACATAAATAAATAAATACTCATTTATTCTTCGAAGTTAAGAGTATTATTAAAATGCTATTGAAATTTTAAGTTTTCGCAAAGCGTATCAATTCATTCCCATATATCAATTTTAAAATTAAGTTAAAACAACGCAACTTAACTGCACGTCTGAAAAGATTCTTTTAAATGTTATACTGTCACGTAACTTCAAAGTTTATATTTCTAGACTAATTAATAATCGCAATCCATTAAAACTCGTAGACATTAAAATCAGATCAGTCGAGATCCGTTTCGAATAAGTCCCAAAAAAGTACAGCAATCTAAATAAATCTTTCGCCATACAATTCAATCTTGCAAATTCTGCCCTCCTCTGATGTCGTGTCTCAAACGACGGAGGCTTCATCTCGGTCGCACGAGAAGGCAACGAGGTCGAAACCGCGAAGGATGACAAAGGAAAGCGGTCCGAATGAAATTGTTACATCAGCGTCGGCTTACGGAGATCCCGCACGTAGATTCGGGACGTAGGAGCGTTTTTTCATGCGAATATGAAGTTTCGCGACGGAGAGCCTAACTTGTGATATGGAAGCTACCTTACGTTGAATTAGAGCTATAACTTGGAGAAATGGCCCGCCATGCCGGGGTAGATGTGGCCATTTTGGAGTAAATTGCTTTGTAGGTAAAAACCTAGGAGGAGTTTTCTAGAAAATCGCCCATATAATTTTTTTTATTAACGCACTCTATCATTTATCGTGAATACAATTTCTTACTTAGCGGGTTCTTTTCTCGATTAGTGACTGATTATATAGACGTACATATAAAAAAAAAAAAAAACTGAACACAGTATTGGCAAGCAACTATCGATGTCTTCAAAGTAAGGTAGTTGACTATAAACGTACGAGCTTATAAATGATAAACATTCACACTTAACTAAGTCCACTGTCTATCATTACGCTGTCAATTTCGTCCATAGATTTAGTACATGCTACTGAAAAGTAGATCGGCTAACTGACGTAACTAAGGTAAGACTGAATAAAATCAATTGATTTGCGTGCAATTTGCATAAGTGTGCAAGAATTAAAGCGTCATTTTATATCTAAATGAGTTAATAAATAGCAGAACTATACGTATTTATTGTCATCTCCAACTTCATTTGCAATTATTCAAACCATCAGTGCGAAGAAAATATTTTAATAGTACATACACGTGAAATGTACAATTTCATGGAATTTGTTTCTTTGATGAGTTGTATTGAGGAACTACAACATCTAATAAATACGAAAATACAGTTTAAAACAGGAGACTTTTCAAAATAAGCGGATTTGTTACGTTCACAATCGACGCCATGTCCACCGCTGATCCATAACGTGTTTCGTCCTACCTATCTCGCTCTAACACACATTAATATCAAATCAAACGCAATTTCACGAAGCAGTGATATCCGCACACAGTTTTATTTTTAAATAGTATTTTATTTTATCAATTTAGGGGGGCATTTTCTTAGTTCTATCAAATATCCGTAGCCCGACGTCATGAGATAGTTCAGTCGATGTTTATACAACGCTCTATAGCAAGAACCTATGAAATTATAATTTAGTTCATATTTTGGGAAAGACCAGTCAAAGAACCTAACGTCGTTACCCGTGGACGGTGAAATATTTTATGAGATGTAAAAATAAACATATAATTCCCATATCTCATGCATATAAAGCTCGGAACTACTGCGTATTGATATTTTAACGGCGAAGGTACTAAAATTCGTGTCGTATTCTCCGAAGTTGCATAACTTGAAGTTCCTGTGACGTCTTCCGGCCTTTATGGGTCTGTTCAGATCATGGCCTAATACTTTAATACTTCTTTTTATACAAGAAGTCCGCCGTGCCCAGCATGGGCTATTGTCAGACAATATGCCCACTGCATTGCACAACTCACAAGTTGTACAATTTGAGTGTTGGGTATATTTTATACTGTACTGCCTATTATTAAATGATTTTCTCCTATGCTACTATTGTTATATATATATATATATAATAGGCCACGACGATCTCGCAAACGGCGCTAAAGATTGCGATAAAAAAGTCTATTGATAAAAGTTTGGTATTCAAGTTTGTCTATATAGGTATCTTTTCTAGAATAATTAATTTTTTGACGTCAAAAAAAAGATGTTTCTAAATGCCCCTTTATTAGTTTTATGAGTTTGTGTTTTTGGTTCTCAGCAACAAATGGTATTGCAAGGTATAAATTATAGATGACACTGTATAAATAAAATAAATAGGTAAATTTGGCAACTGAATATTGATGGAAATAAACATATGTAATTTTTCCAGAGTTAAGTTATTCATTATATATTGTCACGGCAAACTTGAAAGGTACCGTGAAAGCTCGATACCCCAAATGCTTGTAGATCAATGTATATAAATAGCTTAATTCAAAACACAAATACGAGTAGATATGTGAATGATATATTGTTAATAGGTATTATTCCGACAAGATATTTAGTTAAAAAAAGGAATTCAGTGAAACAGTGATATGTCAAATAGGCAAAACGAATAGGACCATATAAATGATTGTAAGATGCGTATAGATTTATGTACACAGTCGTACACTTAATAGAAAAACGGCCTCTTGACATCTGCCTCGTGTGATTCTGGAATGCGAAATTAGAGACATTTCTTTGAAATACACGAACAATTTAGGAATTTCATTATCTTCCAAAACGTAGTTCATACGAATCCGAAAATTGTCTACTCAATAATTGTATACCTTGGTCCATGAATCCTACATTACCTTAAAGTATGAGATGTAAATTATGGGGATATGCTCCTAAAGTATGTGTTCAATTAAGCGTATTCGAAAATAAATGTGCAATAATAAATTTTATATTTTTCATTCAATAACGGTATCCGACAATTTTTTTTCCAAAAAAAAACTGACTAAAGCAGAGCATTTAATATAATGCACGAATATTTATTTGACAAGTATTAATATTACATAGCCTAAAAGCCTTTTTTTTTTAAATAATAGAATTGGAAAAAAAACGCTATAAGTAAATATTGTATTGTTAAAAACAGCTGCAATCTTCTGATAATCTGTGATTTAATACCCACTGGTATAATGGAATTTAAACTCTTGCTTTAAAAATACAGGAAACCCGGAAAGGAGAGAAATGGCCATTTTTAGTAAATTAAGCAGAATCGTTAAGAATTGCGGTATTAAATTTGTGAAAAAAATGTATTTAGAATTCTTAAATTAGAAGTTTTAAATGATATGTCACAATTGTCACATATATATATATATATATATATATATATATATATATATATATATATATATATATATATATATATATATATATCAAAACTTTTTATATCAAATCGGCCACTGATTTTTATTTACTTTTTATCTATAATCATTGGTGAGGTATCCTCATCGTCAAGATGCGATAAACAACTGTGAATTCCGACATTACAGAATAAACGAGTAAAATGTCTTTTTTATCGAAAAAGATCTATAACCTAATACGAGACTCATTTTATAAGGATTCTGGCGTGGCTTTGGAAAGCAAGTAACTTTAAAAACCTGAAAGGGTTCTAACGATATCTTTATTCAGATTAAATTGTAATTAAAAAGTGCTCACAAATTGTGTACAGCTTTTAGATCAAAATTTGTTTTATTTCGAAAGGGACGATGTTTAAAGTACGACATAAGAAACGGTTTATAACATGAAATTTATATTATAGTGTTATTTAATAACATAGTAATTTTAGATGTTACATAAATACCAAAAATTTGTCTATGTGTCTACATTGTAAATTAGGGTGTCTAGGAATCCAGTTTCAACTGGACGAATATTTTTCATATTTGAATGTGCACGTTTTTAGTCGGAATGAAAACAAAATTCAAATTTCAAGCATCACGCCGTATGTGTAGCAATTTACTGAATGGGGATAGGAATATATTCGTATATCATTTTGGTTCACTTACCGTTTTCAAGTAATTTTAAGGCATCTAACGCCAACATCAATCCGATGTGGTCGTGATAGTACCCCACCGACACGTAAACTGTAAGGCAAGAATTAAATATTACTATAACATTTAAAAAAATAGTCATATATTTAAAAAGAGAGAGTCTAGAACTTTATCGACAGATTTTTTTTTGCATGGTATATGAGAGAAAAATAACTGCTCCACCTGTAATATTTACTGAAAAACAATTGTAAGACGAAAACACTATGAAATGCCTTTTTGGCACATAGTAAGATTTGACGCGAAAAATACACATTCTACTAATTAATTCTCGAGAGTTCACGAATACGGCATAGGTAACTTTTATCTGAAATTCCACGAAATCTAATGCCATAATATATATATATATATATATATTTCTATGTCTATTTTTGATTATGACGTACAAATTCTTTGGAACTAAAAACAGTAAATACTGGCTGGTGAAGCTGCAATATTGTTTTGATTTTAAAAAAAGGAAATAGGAAATAATTTTAATATCTTGTGTTTTCTAAACATGGATGTCTTTTATTTACAGTTTATTGTAGGGTAGTGTTGAAAATGGAAAGAATTGAATTTCACGCGGTTAAGTTTCTGTATTGGAAAAATTTCACTACACAAATTAATGAAGACTTATAGGACACTTTAGGAGCAAATGCTCAACCGTATTTTACGGTTGACCATTGCTGTGTCGAATTTAACAGTGGAAGAGAATGCACCAAAGATTACCTTCACTTGGGTCGCCCAATAATGGAAGTGAATCAAGAAATGGTTAAAAAAGTAAGAAAACTTGTTTTAGAAGATCGTCGTGTCTCGATACGTTTTATAGCCGAAGAAACAAAGATTTCGACTGGTAGCGTGTATAGGATTTTACATGAATTTTTAGGGATGAAAAAAGTATCCGCGTGTTGGGTCCCCAGAATGCTTACCGATACACAAAAAAAAACTAGACGGAACATTTCTCGAGCTTTTTTGGAACTTTTACAAATGTTGTTGAACTTTTACAATAAGATATCGACAGTTTTTTGGTTCGATTTACAACCATGGATGAAAAGTGGCTTCAGCATTACGATCCAGAGACAAAACAACAGTCTATGATTTGGAAAAGACCATCATATCCAACCCCTAAGAAACTGAAGACAAATCGTTCCGCTGGAAAGAACATGTGCTCTCTTTTCTGGGACAGTAAAGGGGTGGTCATGATATAATATTTCGACAGTGGAGCTGCTGCCACAGGCTCTTTGTATGCAGAAAATTAATTTAACAAATTAAAAAATTGGAAAATCATGTAAAAAAGAATAACGAAATTTGAAAGAAACGGCGAAGCAAACTAGCAAGTATTGTTTTGTCCTATCAAAATAATATCTCGATTCACAGGTCCGCCGTTGCTATGGTTGCGATTCGAGATGCTGGCTTCGAAATATTTGAGAATCCTTGATATTCATCCGACCTCGCTCCTAGTGATTTCTATTTATTTCCAAGGTTGAAGGAGTGCCTCAAGGGATAGAGATTTGAAGATGAAGAAGCAATGGTCTCTGCAGTACAGGAATTTTTAGATGTTCAGGATGAAGAGCTTTTTAAGAAACGAATTTCATGCTTAGGAAAAGGACATACAAAGAGTACTCTGCGCAAAAGGCGACTACATCGAAAAATAAAATAACATTTAATAAAGGTTACTGGCAACATACTCATTTTCATTTTTTATTTAACGCCCCTTGTAGTTGTCACAGATTTATGTTAGTGCACAAGCAATCTTGTTAATTCATCGCATTGCATATATATGTAAATTATTTGTGGAATTCGATACGAGACGATTATACGGGATAAAATTACAGTAAAACTCGTCAAAGACCTGGAATAACCTTGTGGTTTATTATATGCTTGTTCAAAATTCTAGATTTTCTGAATGTAAAATGTAAGATGAATTTGTCATGTTAGGATTTATAGTTTCACTGCTGAACTATTTATTTTTATTATCAGGAGTGAGAGGTCTGCGTGCTCTCTGAGATACGGCACGAATTATTTAACATGAACTAAGCTGAAGACCCATTGCTTAATTTATCTATAGTCACGGTTTAAATCTGATACCGTGTAATTCATAGGTAAAGCTTATAACGACCTGGTCAGTGGCGCTCTTCTAAGACAACGGCTACCGTCCGCTAAGACAAACTAAGTTTTGGGAATGGATAAATAATGCGCGGGAATGTTTTGGTAACATAAATTGTTACCTCAATTCAGATGTGCATGTCTCAAAAACTCAATAAATAATATTATTACAATATGTTTTTAAAATAAATACTAAAAAGGGAAGTATTATTCATTTAGACTTTTCATTATTAATTTTTCGTTTAAGGGCAAATATACATACACACTAGGTGGCATGTTTCCTGCGCATGTTTACAAGCCGGATTTTATTTCGCACAAACATGTTGCATTCGCAATGACGTAACACGACCAACAGCCCCGTATTCATAACAATAAAACAACCAGACGGTGTACAACAATTTCGTTCGTACCTAATAAAGAGGTTTAATAGGTGGTTAGTGTTTTCGAGAAAATACCATATATTTTTTCTGAATTGATCTGCGAACGACGCCACGTTGAAGGAGGCAGCTAGTCGCCCGCCTATATTTGATCTAAGTAAATATCAATTAATTTGCACATTGTCGAAACATCATTCCACCTTAAGATGATAAGATATGTACCTATATAGAAATAAAATTCGAAATAGGCATTCTACTAAGAGCCGAAACTGAGTTTACTATCAATATTCGCACTTCTCTAGTTAAAGATAAGGTTTAGTTCTCCGATCAAAATGCGGGTAACGAAAATGGTAGTTTTATTTAATTTATATTGTTATAAGAAATATAAATAGCATCTCGAAAAAGTAGTAAATGCATCCTATTCATAGTTAGCTAGTTAATATTTTTTATTGACCAAAACAGAGTCATGCCGAAATTGAAATTGTTAGAGTAAAACTTCAGCAAAATGTTTGGGAAACTGTTATTATAATTATTCCAAAGAAAATATTTTATTTTTTTGTATAAAAAGATGCTTTAATTATCAATTGATATAATGTATTGAGTATTTTTTTGTAATTTGAAGCTAAATTTCCCAAAAATAATTTCCAACCATTTTAAATAATTTCTCGCATATTGTGAGGAATTGTATCACCTTAACAAAAGAGATACGTTGCAATAATGACATAAAATTTTCATGAACAGGGTAATTCGTTACAGGGATCGCTAGAAATGAAGCAATGAAATAAAAGTAGAAATACCTTTTAAGATTCTATTATTGTTAAATTATTGATTGGTGAAGAGAGTACCTACCAAAATGGATGGCATGGCGTTTTAAAATTAAAAAGACTGTATATGGAACCAAACTTAATTCATACATTGTATATTGGAATAAAAGTAATTTCGAAAACGTGTAAATACGTAATTTCATATTTATAGTATATTAATTTAATTGAAGTAATCAAGTTTTTTCGAAATTAGATTTGAGTCAATTACATCTCTGAACTTCTCACGATAAGATTTTTTCTATAGATAAAGATACTTAATATAATTATACATTCATTAAATATCATATTTAATTTATCTATACCCTCATGACGTGTGAAGAAATGCGAGTTATTTATTTGTTGACCTTGAAACTACTGAAATAATTTTAAGAAATCATCCAACTTTATGATGAGTCAATATCATCTGATGTTGTGATGCGGTTTAGAATCAGGCTTAAAATAGAAGTTGAGCATAGGAATGGATATCGGGACTGCATTTGCAGTCCCGATTCCCGAGTGAGTCCTGAATTTTGCAGTCACGAGTGAATCCTGATAGAACCTGATTGTTTTCAATCAGGTTCTATGTGGATTCACTCGTGTACCATGAACATAAAATAGTCCCCACTCACTTCTGGTGTTCTTATAAGATTCTCGTACTATGTCGATGAACGGATTCCACGTGTAATTCGCCTTGGAGTTCTCGTACAAGTAGGTCTGCTGGTAAACGTACGAATCCCTGACCGATATCTGTTGCTCTTTGGCGGCGCTCATGATGGCGTGCGCCAGCCGGGAGAAGTCGTGATTGGCACCCTTCAGATACACGAATGCAACCTGTCGTAAAACGAAGTCGTGTGAAGTAGAGTATATAAGCTGATATGGCTATTTGTGCTGCAAATAGATGTAAATAATTTATAATGATTCATAGAGAAATGATACGTTCGGACTTTTGATATAGAGAGAGTGAGATTCTGAAAGGGGATAAGACGATTTTTTTTTTGGATTTCGTATTCCATACAACGTAATGTAAAAGTTGCTTTTTTCATTCATATGATTTGCTAGGGAACGGAACTTCTTAAATA
>BGZK01002200.1:0-73087 GCA_005406025.1 Eumeta japonica | reverse complement strand
CCAGATTCAGTTTTTTTCTTATGTTTTTAGTAGTCTTTCAAATTTGAAATTATCATAAAGATTTTCCTAACAAACCTTTAAAAGTATCTGTATATAAATATAGATATTATTCATGACAAAAAAAATAATAATAATTTTATTTTAGTTTTTTTGTTGATGTGCAACAAAATATATTGTAAATAATACATTTTAAATCTTAGGTGTATGGCAGATCAGTAACTACGATAGTAGTCAGAAATCGCTGGTTCGATATTCCTTTGACGCGCGAGGAATCATTGCAGTCAGATAAGAAGTTAGTGATTAACTTTGGGCCTTCTCAAGATCCTGATGGAGTCACCATGGTCGATTCCGTGAAGGTATGTATCTGTTTTGTCAGCATTTAGTCTGAAGTTTTCTTTGCATATATTGCGAAATGTCTGTGCTAATCACAAGATGTTTACAGATTTATGGTAAAAACAAAGAACAGTTTGGATGGCCAGAGGACAATGAAGATCCATCTGCATGTCCATCATCTAGCAAAGTTGCACAGGTATGTTGAGAATGTTGGTTTATTTATTAATAAATAATTCGAGGAAGTTTAATTTTTGGAAATTTCAAATTATCTCACAGAGTTTTTAAATATTACAGAACAATTTTTGTCTTTACATGTATCCAATACAAAGCAACATCCAATGATTTAACTAATTACATGTCTGATCGTGCTACAGGAAGCCGATGGCGCCAATGGTGCTTGGAAACCAAGTTCATTAGAGCGTTTAGCTTGTGCTGCACTTGAAGCGTTGGAATTAAGCGCAGGAACATCTAACGCCGCAACGACTGGTAGTGGAGATGTCGGCGCCGAAGCTGCACGAAAGTTGCTTTGTGCACCAGCTAGTTTGCAATTGCATGCTCGCGCTCAATGCCTATTGAGAGCACTACACCATCAACATTATCATCAATATAAGGTATTTAGGAGAATACAGATGGAAAACAGTTTTTTAATATTAAATACATTGAAATATTTTTTCCTATAGTTCTTATTATATATTAGTACATTTCGCTATTATGTATGTAATAATACATGCCATAACAAAATTATGTCATAACATAATGTCAGGGTATGTTGTATCTAAAAGCCATAAAAATATTGTTCATACAGGACCAAGCAATATTAAAGTACGTATGCATAAGTCTCCGAGAGCTCCGTGACACTACTGACCCTCGAAATATAGATCCTGAGGCCTTCTTTCGGCTAGTGTTATTGGCTCGTGGCGTAGCGGTTGCTAGACCTCAACATCTGGTTAAATATAGTGCGGCTACACCGCCGAGACCTGCAAATGGTATTTCACATATATATAACTAAAAATACACTACATATATAAGGTCAGGGAAAAGGTTTTTCTCATATTTATGATATAAATTCAATATAATTTTTCATCATGTTTTATTTACATTTAATTTATAACATATGTATGCCATTTTATTCTAAAACTTGTTGCGATTTTGTAGATAGTGACAATTCCATTGCTGTAGACATTTTTGGGACCTGTGATCAAAAAACTGCTATTAGTAGTTTTGACAGTCCTCTCTTGATGTTATCCTAACACTACCTAAAGAATTCTAAAAAGACTGAAGCAAGTGAAAATGTGAGGGAACTATATGATGGAGATATTAACACTTCCCAACCAAATTCTCTCCATATTTACTGAGTGGCTAAAAATGTGTGTGGTCTGGCATTGTCATGGTGAAAAACCACATCCTTTTTGTTGATCGATTCCGGCTGTTTTTTCTCCACTTCTTGCTTGAATCTCATCTCCTGTTAGCAATAGAGATCTGAATTGATTTGTCTGTCAGTAAAAGCTCATAATGAATTGCCCTTACAATCCATTTATACACATAGCATCAACTTATTGTGAGTTAAGCCGGATTTTCCTATAGTCTCTGGAGCTTGTTAGTCTTTTGACCGTAATCTTTTTCGCTAGTTCTTGTTGTAGACAAACTATTTTTCATTACTGGTGATCAGTATTTTTCAAAAACAGTTCCGTTTAGCATCAATTATGAGTTAATCTGGGTTTCGGTATAGTCTGTGGAACTTGTTTACCTTTGACCATGATCTTTCTCGCACATTCTTGTTGTAGGCAATCCATTTTTCATCACTAGTGATTATTAATCTTTTCAAAAACGGTTTGGTTTCTTACGTTTCAATAGAGAATCGCAAATTAGTACACAATTCATTAGATTTCTTTCAGTGAGCTCATGTGGGACCCAAGTATCAAGCTTTTTTGTATATCTAATTTTTTTCAAATGCATCAAAACTGTTTTGTGTTCAATCGCCAGCTTTTCAGCTATATAGTAAGAATGAATATGCCGATCTTGCTCTACTTTTATCAAAATGGCATTGACTTTATCCGTAACAAGTCAACTAGAGCAAAGTTCATTGTTAACGTCAAAATTACCATACTGAAAATACTACTATTATCAACATTTCATTAGGTCCACAAATGTCATGAATTTTATTCACGGCTTAAGTCGCATTTTGCCCTTTTTTGTAATAAATCTCCAAAACATATCTAAGTTCTGTGTTAGATTCACTCATTTTGATGAAAAATGGTGGGAAATCGTTTTTATCTTTTATTTTAATTTTTAATGTCGTCTATTTAATGGGATCAAAACTAGCTAGATACAAACAGCATAACTAAAGAAATTTTAATACAATTTTTTGCTTATAAAGTACAAAACAACTTTTTCTCCGACCTAATATGTTTCGTCAGTTTAATTCAGTTGATCATGTATTTAACAATATCTTATGTTCAAGTATAAAGTTACTAATTATGTTATATAATGATATACAATTCTTTGAATGAACATTTGTTCACACTGCTAATCAGATTTAAATTCATATCATCATAATGAATATTGCTTTTACAGGGGATTGGTCATGTCTATGGAAAGGTGAAGCATCGAGCGACGACGACGAAAGCCATCTATGTGCATTACTGACCAGTGTGCTATGGCGTCTGGCCGGCTGTCGCGGCAGCGGCGGCCCGCCCGGTGTCCTCTCGTACGGGCTCAGGCACGCAGACCATACACTGCACGCCTTAGCTGACGTCGTGCACGCTTTTCAACTGCATTCTGACAATGACATGGTGTGTTTTATAAATATTAGTTCAGTACTTAGTCAAGATTGCCTAGGACGCCTTTTATCTGCTGTTGCTCAATTTAATAGAAAATTTTAGACGATCTAAATGGACTTCAAAGAAAAACTTGACACTGAAAAAAATATCACATGATGGCTTCACTTTTGTAAAAGTAAAAAAAAAACTTATTTATTTAAAATAAATAAATTAGTAGTAGGTGTAATTTGTAACAGTATCAATTGTCACTAATAAATTTGAGAGTGTCTTAGTTTTGATTTCATTTATGATGAGCCTATGATAGGAAAATAGGTTTTTGCAATATAGCTTGGCCACCGTACATCTGATTGGCCTACAATTATTGCTTAAAAATTAGTAAAAAAAATAAGCTTTCGATTGGTGTTTGAATGTTGAAGATCGGTCTAGGCGTTCAAGAAATATTGCGCATCAAACATTTTCATAGAATGAAAATATCGCGTCTAGCATAACTAGGAGAAGTTATGTCTGATCGGGTTGGGACGTAGGACAAAATTTTTCATATGTACGATTAGCTTTATGATTAGACGAACTCTGCAAACGCAGAGATCGTCGTTTTGTGTTTAGTTAATTGTAATTTACTGAATAGACAATCATACTATTATTAATTAAATGCCATACAATATTAAATCTCATAAGCCATTATTTCATGAGCTTATATGATACATTATTTTGATATAGCTCCCCAAACCAAATTTAGAGCGGTAAGATTTTGGAACTCCATCATTTATTTTATTTTCTATTGTAATCTCTGCTTCCCACTGAAGTGCAAAAAATTGATGATAGGAAATAATTTAGAAAATAAGAATTACTTTTTTTACTATAATAGCAAAATAGTAAAATTATTATGGTTTTTGTTTTGGTTTTTAGATTGAATTCGGCAACCAAATATATTTATCTCTATTACTGGCTGAAGACCAAAGTATAAGTTTCGGTGCCAGAGCAGCTTTGATGAGGGTTTTAAGACCTAGGGTGAAAAGAAGACGAGTCTACATTCCATCACCACCAAATACACCTGGTAAACTTTAGAAACTTGATTTTATTTGAAAGATACAACTATTTCATGCTTAAATTTGTTACTATATATGTACATCAAATGACAATATAATCCTATGGAGTGTCCTTGAGAATATAAACTCGTAATATGAAACTAACTATTTTAAAAGATCATTGAAAGGCCAAAGTAACACACCCGACGCTAAAAAGGCCATATAAACCAATTAATGAATGTCAGTAATGCAAAAAAATGCATATAAAGATCTAACTAAATGTAGAGCTTGAGTCTCTGCTTACCTCGCCGGAAAATGGGCGCGAGTTATATAACACATCTACAACTTGATTATCGAAATATATTCAAATGATTTTAAATTGGTTTTTACATTATTATGGGTAGTGCCACAACATCATGCATATTATATAGGAACGATAAATACTCCGGCCTTTCAATGTATATTTTATTATGAAGTATTACTTTGTCCAAGCTTAGATGACCGAGAATATTGTTACAAAGACTTAAACTTAATAGGTGCTGGTTCATCAGCGACTACAGCACAGCCCACTAGCTCAATCACGGAGGCTGCTGTTTCTGAATCAGACATCAGCGCGAACAGAGATGATCAGCAAGATAATCAATTCATGGATGTCGATGATCCTCTGGAACCTATGGTTCTGCTTGCACCTGATGGAGGTATTTTTTTTATATTCTGTCAGTTGAAGAAAAATAATGTTTTTCTCGTTTTTTTAGATGGTTTTGTCTAATATGTTAGTTTATTTCATAGTTTTAAGATTTTTTTTATGACACTAATTAAATATTAACATATACATAATCATGTGTTGCTTTTTGCATTTTTAATTGGCTTTTTAGGTCTAGAAGCTCTATTGGACATACCACCGGACGCTGATGATGACACCATGGTCGAACTAGCGATAGCGTTATCTCTACAAGAACAACCGCGTCGTGCACCGCCTGCACCTTCTGCGCCTCCGCCACCTGCCCCTGGTTTTAGTGATGCAACTGCTTCACCGCCCGGGTGAGTAACGCCGGCTTCTTTTTTTCTTATTTCCAATAATTATATAAATTAGAAATAAAATATTCAAATATAATATATTGCTCTTTAGCTTCTGTTCGCGCTCAGTCTGTAAATATTGGTACTGATCTCTTATGATCGTATCTTTCTTATTAACCATTTATGATTGAAAAATTATCACATTTTAATTTATATACATTCTCTTTCATATCAACCATTCACTTTGGTGTAACATGACTTCAACCCTTTCACTTGCATTATTAGCTGAAGGTAGGGCAAAAATTATTATGATTATAAAAACGTATAGATTATGGTTCTCTAGTAAAAATCACACAATATTACTAATAAATCATTTACTTTACTTATTTATTATTAGTTACTGGCAAAGAAGTTATTACTTTCCTTGTAAAATTATTATTGATGTCTTTGACTTTATTAGATCCGACGACGAGGGTAGTACAGCTGCGACGGACGGCAGCACTTTGAGGACCTCGCCAGCTGAACCACCTGGCTCGGCCGGTTCCGAAAGCGGCGGCTCCGGCGCCGACAGTATCGGCGGGGTGTCCGGAAGGAGCAGTGCTTATGGTTCGTTTATCAATTTTATTTTGTTTGAGTATAACAGATAACATTACAAAAAGCTCTATATTCATGAAGAGGAATGTAACGACGGAATGAATAAAAATGGGAATGAAGTCTCGTTCTTTTGATTAGTACTTATAATGAATGTATTTAAGACTGTTTTGTTTTGTTTATGATTCCATTTATTCATATAAATAATTAAACGATCTTAGTGCATTTTTGCACATGGAATATTACTAAAAAATCATTATATATAAAGTACATACAAAAAGTTATGTTTGGATGTTTCTTGTAATTGTTGTAGTTGTTGTCTGTCTGACTCATAGGCAATTCATTGAAATAATTGAATGGCGTCTTTATAATTCAAAGATTTATTTAATTACTCATAAATTTAATTACATCATTATGATAACAATAACATATAACCATCACTAATACTAAGTAATTAGTTTACGGGATGGAGAGAAGAAATAGTTGTGGGGGCAGGAAAGACAGGGTCCAGCTGGAACATTTATGATATTGATATTTATAATAATGTTTAGGTGAAATGGTTTCTGCACCTTCTACCGCGACTATGCCTCCTAGCAACCCTATTACTGTTCCAGTTGCTATAGCAGGTTTGTGCTACATATACACTCTCATCTCTCTTTATTCTATGCATAATCAATATCAAAATACATCTATTTTATTGTGTAAATAGGACCGTCAACATCGAATGCCCAACCACTGGCTAGTACATCGCGTACTGCAGAAGCAGAAAGCGAGACTCGTAAATTGCACGCGCTCCGCCTGTATCTATTGACGGCGGCTCTAGACACTTTGCCGACGTTGCGTACACTGCCCGGAGTGCGAGCTATACCTTATGTTCAGGTAGGAT
The DNA here is from genome assembly GCA_005406025.1 of Eumeta japonica. Lineage (NCBI taxonomy): Eukaryota > Metazoa > Arthropoda > Insecta > Lepidoptera > Psychidae > Eumeta > Eumeta japonica. Next base: position 66,455 of record BGZK01002200.1, on the reverse strand, counting down.
CAAACAATGCAATTTTTTTGCAACAACAATTATAATTTTTTTGTATTGCAATTTGAAAAAGAATGTCTGTTAAGGAATAATAAGATAATTGATATACTTTTGTTATGTCTTACATTACATTACACTATGTAATATAGTGTAATGTACAATGTCATTTATTTTTCCACATAAATTCTTTTAATTTGTAGAATTAAAGTGATGAACTATTTTGGTATAAAACTAAACAATTATTGTATTGGCAGGTGGTACTTATGCTGGCAACGGACCTGGATTCTTTAGTAGAAGGCGATCGTGCAGTACTGGAACGTCTTTTGGATTTACTTGTGGCTGAGCTCGAAATGGGTGAATCCACCCAGTCACAACCGCCGCCGCATCATCGCACTAACCGTAGAGAACTGCAGCTTGTTATCATGAGGTTACTCAGTGAGTATCCATCTTTTTATTTTCACAAATTTTAAGTGTAAATTATCAATAATAAATATATGCAATGAAATTGGTTTTCTTTGGCCATACATATGTTTCATGCAAAAACTACTAAACATATCGGTATGAGATATGACCAATCGACGCAGAATCGCCTGTGGATGGTTTTAGTCTGTTTATAATATAATAAAAGTGAAATTGTGTTTGTATGGACGTTTGTCCATATTGTAATTGGGACTTTATCCATTCGATTCAAAGTCGTTTGTAAATGGTTATAGGCTATTTATAATTATCAGTAAAAAATGGTATTTATACATTTCGTTATCGTTTCGATGTCCGTTCAAGTGTAGATAATAATTTGGTATTACGATTACAAATGCTCAAGGGAGGCCAAAGATCAATATCTAGACCTATATATATTGGAATCGAGAGCAGGACGGGGTCTAGATGCGGCAATGGAACCAGAATTGCTAACGAGATCAGGACCATGATCGCGATCTAAATTGACAGAAAAACTGGGGACATTTGAATAATAAAAAAAATACCAAATTTTAATTTACGCCCAGCGAAGTGGGCGCTTTACACCTAGTGTCAGTAAACATTTTTCAATACACAGTGCATTAGTTTACATAGATTGCATATTAATTTAAAATAGACTTGGCTATTTGAAAATTGTGTCTTAATGTACACAAATTTCAAAATTCTTATGGTAACTACAAAGAAATTGACATTGAATTATGCATGCTTATTCATTTAGTTATTTAAAAGGTTTAGTGTCTAGGTTCATCTTGCAGTACACATCTGTTCCATCGATGAAACAGATGTGTACTGCAGGATGAACTTGGACACTCGACCTTTTAAGGATGTTCCTCCAGAGCAGCAATTTATTAATAATGACTTTGCATTTAAAAAACGGAAGATTTGTTAAGAAAAAGACTGGTGATAAAATAGCTAAAGCCTTAGCAAGTATGTTTAAGTCTAAAAAACATTAATGATTCAAGTCATGGAAAAAGACATGAAAACCGTAAATTGTGTAATTTATACTACAATACAACTTTCAGGTGTCCTAATGGCGCGATGGAAAACTTCGAACACATCCAGTACAAATGCTCAAGCGGGGACGAGTGCTCGCACAGAAGTATCAGGCGCGGCGTGTGCTGCACATGTCTCGAGGTTAGCGGCTGCAGCGCTTGTCCGCGCCGGGGCGCCGCAGCACTGCTACCGCGTGCTTTCAGCTCTACTGCCCTACTGGAAAGAGAAGACTTCCAGTAAATATTATATTCATATTTGTATACATGAGTTTATGGTTAGGAAGGCCAAATGTTTTCTTATTGAGGTTATACTTATTTTGGTGCTTTATGAAAAAATTGATGAAAGTGAATTTTTATTGGAGTGACATCAATACTACAGTATGAAGTTCTCGCTACTGGTTTAGCTAGCAACTTCAAACTAATAATAACTAATGTGTCTAACGCCTCGAGTTGGAGGAGTTTTAAATTTCCTGTCACTAAGTAGCTAACTAAGGGGTACACTCTCCTCTAAATTGTTGATTTTCTACTCTACGACCTATCTCAGCGTTGGAAAATTTCGAAATTCAGCTCGTTTCAATCCGCATTAGAAGATAAAATTTTTGGTCCAGACCTATATATACACCTCAAGGGGTATACCCCCACCACCACTGTCTTGTTAATTTCCTACCCTCCCCTACTCCCCCTCGGATACCGCACCCCCGCAACCAATCTCGGTAATTCTAGAATTTAGAAATCGGGCTCGTTTGAATCAGCATTAGAAGAGGATATTTTTGACTAGTGGCGATTTTCTAAAGTCAACCGGTATGAAGTTGCTCGCAAACGGTCAAGCTAGCAACTTTAAACTACTAATAAGTGATGTGACGATTCAATCACTACCGGAAGATGATATGGCAATGAACATAATTTAGAAATAATGTTAAAATTTTCCAATTTTTTATTTGATAATTGTTATAATTTCAAATAAAAAGAAAATTGATATTAATTTTAAAAATTTAACTTAAACTTTATCAACCGTATTGACTAATCCATTCCAGTCCTTTTATTATTTCATAGTAGTTAATTATTTGCATCCATTAAAAAAAATTAATTACACCGAAAAGTATGACTTCTCATGCACTTACATAAGTAGAGTCTAAATTTTCAAAATATTATTTACCGCAAGTAACTCAGTTGACACTTCATAGTTATGTGTAATTTACCAATAATTAATGTGTTGCACATTACTCCATTTGTATCATGTTTTAAAAAATGTTGTCTTTTAGGTTCTGGTACTACATCCCCAGGCCAACAATTGTTAAAACCACAACCGCCACAACCTCTGCCAGACATGCAACCATTTTTCGTCAAAGAATATGTTAAAAGTAAGCATTCTCGCAAACAACAATCATATGTTTTTATTTAAATTTATATCACATACTTTACAAAACCACTAATTATTCCATATGTTTGTTATGCATGTGCGCAGGTCACGCTTTGGACGTGTTCGACAACTACCCGCAACTACTAATGGAAATGGCATTGCGTCTGCCATGTCAAATACACAAACATTGCGATCCATCGCACTTCGACACGCGCTGGCGTACTCTGCTTTGCGAATACATGATGAACCAGCAGACGCCATTAAGGTAAATTTATAAATTAAAATAAAACTACGCCCGTCTGTTTGGAGATCCATAATGGAAAATAATATAGTCCACGTAGCAAGTGGCATCAAGGATAAGCACTTTCTTGATTAAATAAATACATAAATAAAGTTATAAATGTTGACATCTATATATTCAACAGATACATTTTTCACATAAATGGAGGGAGAGGGTCCTGAAAAATTTCATCTAATCTCATTTAGGAGACAGGATCGATAGAAAATGTCATACAATATATTATTTTGTGCTATTGTTTATACTGAACATTTTGAATAACACAAATATATTGAACAAAAATAAGTTAAAACTATAGGGGATTTTGTGTGAGGGGGGTCCATTCACACTATACAACATCTCATCAAAGGAGATAAAAATTAAAAAAAAAGAAACTGCTTTACATAATCAATGGACACCCCCTACTTGTTTATGTATGCATAATAATTTTAAAATGACATGACTAAGATAGTGCATCCTTGTCTGATATAAAGTTTGGGTCACTAATGTTCTCCCACTTTTAAGCATCTTCAACTAGCAACCTGTAATACACCAGCAGGCCTAGTGTGACGCCTTCGACAGGAGTCTACAACTGTCCCTTCCATTTACTATGTTTGCATGAAACAGATAGTCCTCTATTTAGGGCTATCCTCTAAAAAAAATACCAAATCGATAATGGCCTGATGCAAGATCACTTTCGTCAATAGTATTTAATGCTTTTTATATTTTATTTATAATTTATTCATTAATGGGTAATGGATCATTACTTTTTTTTAAAATAAAATGCAGCATACTTATATTGCACCAAAACTATAGAAAAAATATTATCTAATATAGATTATTATTAGACTTTATTTACAGAATTAGTTTGTGTCAGCTTGAAGGACTATTTGTGTAATGTTTCTAAACATTTTGAATTATCTATTATAACTTCTATTTTGGAGTTAGTGAAATACACATATATATTTTTAATAATTTAACAATAAATAAAAGGATTTTATTGGGAATGGTTTTGGAAATTGATTAGGATGAATATCAGTGTAACTTGATATATATATATTTTTTCTTTTAATAGGAAACAAGTACGCAAACTTTTGCTTTTGCTATGTGGCACCCGTGAGCGTTATAGGCAGCTTCGTGATGTTCATGCGCTGGACACACACCTCAGTGCAGCCAAGGAGTTGTTGACTACTGAACCAGCTTATGATCGACTAGTGCTTCTTATGGACCATCTTAAGGTAAAAATTGTTTCGACAAACAAAAATAAGTATTTCAACAATTATATTTAACAAGTTAACATTTTTAAACTATAATATGGATTCATAAATTATTCTGATTATAAAATTAGCCTTTTACAATTCTCATTCTCAGTTAAATAAGAACTTTTTTCCACTTGAACTAGGCGTGCGCAGAAATAGTAAATGCGCGCACCGGTAACTGGCAGCACACATGCGCTACAGAGCGACGAGAAGCTCTTGCATGGCTCGTAAAAGTGGCACGCAGTGTGCATACACACGTCGCTCCCACCGTGCTACAACTATTGCAGGCAGCACTTTGTGCCCCCGCCCAGCCTCAGCCTCAGCCACAACCTCAGCCTCAACCTAGACAGGAATCGAAGGTAATGTAATATATTCATTCTGCATTTTGAAAAATAAATCTGAATGAATTTTGTTTTTAATAAATTATAAAATTAATAAATGCATGTTGAAGAATGATATAGAAGTATTTAGTTTTAATTTACAAAATCCATCTTTATTTCTTTTTACATGTGTATTAATTCAAACTGATTGATATACTAAGTCTTTTTGTGTTCAGAATGTGTGAACATGGTTGGACGTGACTTTTTAAATGACTAGGGTCTCCACGACTTGAATTCAAATGAATATTTTTTGTTTTACCTTCTAACTATGCATAAACTGCAATTCCAAAACAAATAAAATGTTACATTTAATAAAGTATATGATACAGTCTTAGGAAAAACAATTTTGTTATCAATGTATTAGATTTCAGGAAGCTATTGTAAAACCGTATCACAATCAGGCACCATCTTTTGCATAAGTATGCTTGTTGTAAAGCAATGACTAGACATCTTGCCAGTAAAATAAGTATTATGATTTGTAAGCTGATTAAGCTAAGAATTAGAGACAACTTTGTAAGAAAATATCTGAAAACATAAATATTGATTTTTCACAAATTTTGAACCGCTTTCCTCGCAGACATCATCAGAGTGGTCTGAACGCGAGCGTAGCGCAGACAGCGATGCTTTCGTCTCGGATTGCTCCAAGTTCCAAGAACAGCGTGTTCCACAACTTGTACAACAAATACTTAAACAGGTATTTTTTTATAAATGTCACATTGCACCTTATTTTGTCACTATACTTCAACTCCTACATATACACAAATAAAAACTTATACAAATGTAATTGCATAGTAAGTGCTTTAACATAGTGCGAAAAATCATCATTTCAATAGGCTGAGTTTTTTTCATCCATATCACTGCACATAAACTAAATGAACCTAACAATTAAAAAAAATATATTTGAAATTTTTTGCAATATAATCATTTTATATTACATTCAATTAATTTTTGTTGAACGAAACATGATTTCTTACAGTATTGTTTGATTCTAGGTTTCTCAAGATGAACTTTGTCAATTTGTAAAAGCATTCTTGCTGGAAACAAATTCTACAGCTGTCCGTTGGCAAGCACATTCACTACTACTAGCGATATACAAGTAAGGCAAATATGATGTATTATGTATTCTGAGAGACAAGTTCCTTAAAAGCACTAAAAATTTTGTCATGCTGTAAATAACATTTATAGCTTTTATTACCATAAATTATCCTTATCTGTAATTACTTAAACTTTAATATTTTATAGAAGTTTGATAATAATAACCAATAAATATGTTGCTGAAAAGTTAAAAATATGAAAGTTATTTAGTCTTTATTTGTACTAATAATAGGTTGCTCTAGTATGAAATCAGTGCAATGTGATTTTTTCTTGGTTTATTTTTGTAAAAATACACTTAACATGTATTAATTAAAGTAACAGTTAAATTCTTTCTTTGTAGTAATTCTGCACAATCTGATCAAGCGGCCTTAGTGTCACTTCTGTGGAGTGTATGGCCTAGTTTGCCGCAGTATGGTCGCAAGGCAGCACAATTTGTCGACCTTCTGGGTTATTTCACTCTAAAAACGCCTGATATTGACACTGAGGTAACTTTTTATTCCTTCATTTGTTCCATGGTCCAAACTCAAAATTAGAGTAAATAAATTAACTTTGAAAAATAATTACCACTATTTTGATAATACAATTTTATTGTTATTAAACTAATAATTTATATTTTTGTATCACATTTTTTTTTCATTTTATTTCTCACAGATTGTAATCCTGAAAAGTAATATTATTTATCATTATCATATAAATACTATTATGTTGGCATAATAACAATATTATTCATATAGTTGTATTGAAAATAACCCATATTCATATTATTACATAGAAATATGTGGGAAGTGCTGTGGAACTGCTGCGTAATCAGAATCAACTGCTCTCGTCACACGGCAATGCTGCGTTGTACGCGGCGCTGGGCGCTTATGTGGAGCTTGACGGGTACTATCTCGAGTCTGATCCTTGCCTTGTCTGCAACAACCCCGAGGTCCCGATGGCGACTATCAAGCTGCCCACTATAAAGGTGCCTAATTGTTTTTAAATTCTAAAATAGTAATGCAAACCAAATATGCAAACTAGAACATTAAAGAACAGCAGAAAAAAAAAATTGCTTATGTGTGATTGAAAAAGTAGAGAAATGTAACAAAAGGTGAGTGTGTAAAGAAATATTATGGCATATTTATGTAGTAAATGATTCCAGATTGGAATAATATTTGAGAATAACATGCTACATGTGTAGAATTTTTACATCTTGTACACAACTTATTATCTGTGTATGATGCTACATATTTAGAATGTTTATCTTGTGTATCAATTATTGTTGTCATTTTACTTTTTATTTTCCATGGACTATAAAAGGATATAAAGAAACTATATATCGCTCAAGAAATTTTATAAATACGCGAGTCTACCTTTACAGAGTTCAAGGAACACCCAAAGACCATTTAGACCGTTTCGCCTGTCGGTCAATCCAGACTAAAATGTATTATGTTCTCGCGCACATAGCGCGAGTATTGCAGCTCATCTCACTTTAAAATTCCGTGGTAGATTTAATTCAAGCTGTTATGTTTCACTATATGTGTATATATTGTAACTACAATACAATGCACGAAACTCTGTATTGACTACAAATGATATACTCCACAGGTATTACGCTCCCCGACCTTTCCTTCTCCGCCGCGTTCCTCTTTTACGCCATTGCGACGTTTTTGTGACGGATTTCACAGCGGCAAAGTTTCGTGCGTTGTACTGTACGGGCTACGCGTTTATTTGCTTGCCCAGTAAAACGTTATCGTGATATCTACTTAAAGACAAATAAAAAAAATAGAAGGTATTTGCATGAATACTATGTTTTTCATTTATTGTTTCTCAGATCGACTCTAAGTTTACGACGACTACTCAAATAGTAAAGCTAGTGAATAGCCACATGATCAGCCGCATCAGTCTACGCATAGGTGACATCAAGCGCAGTAAGATGGTGCGGACTATCAATTTTTACTACAATAACCGGACCGTTCAAGCTGTGCAAGAGCTGAAAAACAAACCTGGTAATTAGTGGTATCATATTCATTGTGGCAACAGATAAATACATTTTTTAGAATATTTTATTGTGAAGTGACTTATTTGAAACATAATTTTAAATGTAGACTTCAGCGTTGTTTAATGAAGTTATTATCAAATATTAGAAGTGAAACAAGTGATACATTTTTTTTCTTTAGAAATTGTAATTGTGGTTCAGGTTTGTTAATAGTTTACTTAGTAGCAGTAAAAATTAGATTTAACTTTCTAAATTATTTGACTTCAGTTATTTCACAAAAAGGCCTCTAAATTTTAGTTATTAGTGTTTATTTTTAACAATTCATTCATTCCTTAATTGTCACACAGGGATGTGGCATAAAGCAAAACGTGTGCAACTGCAATCCGGCCAGTCTGAAGTCCGCGTCGACTTCCCTTTGCCTATTGTAGCCTGTAATTTGATGATGGAATATGCGGATTTCTATGAAAATCAACAAGCCACAGGTAACATTTCGAAATATCTAGTTTTCAATAGAATTTCAAGGGTTGTATGTAAATGTTAAGGATCACATTGATGTCTTACAGGTGAATCCCTGCAGTGTCCACGTTGCTCTCAATCCGTGCCTGCCAATCCGGGTGTCTGTGCGAACTGCGGCGAAAACGTTTTCCAATGCCATAAGTGCCGGTAAGTGAAAATATGTAGTAATGCAAAATAATAATAAGTAGATCGGTACCATCATAGTATCATGTAAATATATTTTGCTAATTTTAATTTATTACAAAATAAAAAAATAAAATCATTTATTGCTTTAAACAAACAGTTCTCGCAAATGCAAGACATTTATAACATTAATATTTTTCTATACAGTGCAATAAATTACGACGAAAAAGATCCATTCCTATGCCATGCATGCGGCTTCTGCAAGTATGCCAAATTTGACTACACGCTAACCGCGCGCCCGTGCTGCGCCGTCGACACCATTGAAAACGACGAGGAGAGGAAGAAAATGGTTCAAAATATCGGCGCGCTGCTCGACAAGGCCGACCGCGTTTATCGACAGTTGATCGCTAACAAACCGGTCCTGGAGGTGAACAAAATTATGCAATTGCTTTGAGTATCATATGGTTATGTTCGTAATGCAGTTATAATGTTGAAAGATGCAAATTTAAAATAATGAGGGCATTCATACATATAACTATATGAAATAGCAATACTTGTATAGAAGTGTAAAATTGTAAAAAAATGGTATTTGAATAATTGCATTTTTTGAAGGAGTCATAATTCTAATTTTGAATGTTGATTTGTGATGGTGACGCTAATATATTGAAAGGTCTGTATTATGTACATTCAGTGTTTACATTTTATAAAGCATATTTTGTCTTTAATTATTATCACAAAATGATTTCTTTGAATTTATTAAGAAAGACTCATACATGTAGCTGAAAAGCAGAATATTTATTTTTATTACAACAATACTATTTTTTTTGGTCATACTTTTTAGTTGTATGTGACGTATATTATTCTATGTGATATAACAAAAGTGAATTTTAGCATCCAAAATATTTACTTTGATATTGGCTCTCTTTTAATTAAATTGCATTTAAGGAATTTTCATTTATTTTTCAATTTATACATTTAAAAGCTATTGTAAAGTTAAAATTAAATTAAATCCTGATAATATGCTTCAACAGTCTCTTCTACACAAAATCAGCGAGCACCGCTTGGAAGGTCGCTCGGACGACAACAGCAACACCAGCAATGCCTCGTTCAGTGGTGCGCAGATTAATCGCGTCATACAGAATTTAGCGCACAAATATTGTGTCGAAGCAAAAGGTCATTTTGAAGATTTGTCCAAGATCATACAAAAAGTACTTGCATGCAGGTATGCCAACAATTTATGTTGCCTCCCTTCATAATGAAAAGAGATATACCATCGCCCAACAAGTCTTCTATAGTGGATAATATTTTTAATAATTGTACCGCTTCATATATTATATTAACTTCAAGATTAGGTATAATTTATAATAAAACTTACTATTGTTTTAGGAAAGAATTAGTGGCGTATGATAGATCACAAAGTGAACAACTCAAAGGCGAAACTTTACCTGTGTATGCAGGACTACTGCAAAATTACGATGGAGATTTAACCAAAGGTATGAAATAATTTGTTTATATGCATTTTTAAAATTGTTACATTTTTTCTGAATTACACAACAAAATATTTTATATTGTCTTAAAAGGATTCATAAAGTTCTTGTGATTTTGCATTTACATGGTAAATGTGTTAAATTTTAAAAACTAAACACTTCAAAATACATTGTTTTAACTTTACAATGCCATTTGACTAAGTTAGTTTTAAAGATTTAAGACTAAAATTTAAATGAATGTCACAAATGCCAATATCTCTAACATGTTTAGTTTTTACCTTTTACAGTTAGCAGTTAACTATTGCAAATGAGAATTTTAAGTACACCATTGTTAATGTGTACCCATTAATTATTAGCCGGCAAATGGTGAAAGCATTTTATAATTTTGATCACATATAAGTATTTAAGCAATTGATTCCTTGTGATTTCAATTACTGATTTGATTATTACATTCATTTAAATAATCATGAATGTTTAGTGAATTACATAATGTTACATATCTAATATTACTTTATTACAAGTTAGAGATGGATTTGCTAATTAATGAGACAATCTCTTTTGATGCTTGCCTGCAACATGCAGCATGCAAACCACCGCTTACCCTCGAATCTGCCCTTCCATTATGAATCTCTATAAGATAGACACTATTTCTTAAAATATTTTTTTGCTTTTTATTAATAATCCAACACAATCAAGAGACCAAAATAAATACGTAGTCAGTTTGACATATTTACAATTACAATTTTGGAGAAAATTTCAAAATTATTAGAAAAACGCAATATTTATAAACAATATTTCCTTACATTTGTGAAACTTTATAGTCGAGAGCAAGTAATGAAAAGAGAAGTGTTGTAACTTTATTACTGTCTAAATTCTAAATTCAAAATAAAAAACAAATGCTATACAGTTTTATATTCTATTATATGCAACTAAATACATATTGTCTGTCATTTTTAAATCAATATTTTACATATACAATGCTTTTCGTATTGTAGAGTCTGTCGGTGGATGTTATGGATGCTCCCTGGCATGTGCGGAACATTGCCTCACGCTTTTGCGTGCTCTGGCCTCGCAACCTGAACATCGTACGCGCCTGTGCCGCTTTGGACTCGTACAAGAACTGGTACAACATAATTTGCACCGTGGCACGCCACAGGTAATGTCTTAATTGCAGTAACTGAACTTTTTGCTTGGGCATCATTTTAAAACTGATGTAACTTTAACATTCCTATTCCATTGCGTGCATAATGATACTTGAAAGATTTTGAAAAATCGAGAAGTTCGTGTTCAACCAGATTTTCAAAAATAAAGTTTTCATCAGATGTTGATGCTTTGAAATCCTAAGAAGCTATTCTGAGAGTTTTTTCAATCGTGTATGAATGTGTATGCGTGTGTGCGTTTATATGTTTGTGCGTGTCTATGTGTGTTTAGTGATTGTTCTATCATTCTGAAAGGTTTTTATACAATTTTCGATAAATGAACTTTTATTCATTAAAATTATTTTTAAGTAATCTTGAAAAAAAATGTTCTATCACATAATTTTTAAAGGGTCAACAGATCAATTCTAAAAAATATTTAACTCTATTCTCTAAAAAACTATGTTATGCCATCAATCTCATTGTATTTGGTTAGTTTTTAAACGCTTGCTAGCAACATGTAATAAGATGCAGCATACAAGTCATTGTCGACACTCGAATTGTACTTCTACTACGAATCATCATTCAACAAATCAAATATTGATTCGAGAGGATAACAGATATTTAACGATTAAGCAAGTATTAAAATTTTTATTTATTTTAAAGTATTTATTTGAGTACTATCTTATTTGTCTGTAAAGATTTAATTTGTAGTAATTATAAAAGAAATTGTTCTTCAACATAAATGTGAAGAAATAAAATACACAAGTGTTAAAGAAATTCCTACATATAACATCATTTATTTTATTTTAAAGAATCTCATAACTTTCATTTCGTTTTTTCATAAACCAAAATAGGTTCGGTCTTCAATTATCTAATAAGTTTTAAAAAAAATGGTGAAATGAATTTATAAACAAATTTATTATTTTTTTATTATGCAGTGTCAGGAAGAAGTGCGCGCATTGATATGTTTGGTGACGCGTGACAACTTGCCAGCTACTGAGCAGTTGTGCACACTACTGTCCCAGCGCATAACGCTGTCTCTTCTTGGCCATGCCGCTTCACAAGTTCATAATAATTCAGTAAGTGTATACCCTTATTTACAATATTTAGAAACTATTTTATTTTTATCATATTAATATTTTGAGTATAGTCTTGTGAAAAAAAAATCACAGATAAAAAAGTGTATTTTTAAGGTGTTTTCAAAATTCAAGTTACTGTTAATTGGCAAATATTCTTCAAGTGTAAATTTTGGAAAGACAGCAATAAAAATATGCAGAAATTATTTTATGTGAAGCACGCCCTAATGCAGGCACTTTATTTCGTTATTTATGTTTTTATTTAATATTCGCTGCTTTCGAGCTAGTATGTGATCCATACTTACAGTCAATAACTACAGCCTATTCATTTGCGCCTTTTAAGGCCAAAAATCTGCAATAAGCTGATGGGAACATATATTTGCCATTTGATTTATTTGCTCAATAATGTCAAATATCTTCTAAATGCATTGCTGTGTACTATCAAACAGCATATGCACTAATATAAATAGTGAAATGAAGAACCACCAAAGTATATGCCTTACAAAATGTTGATCATAATTGAAATCCAAGATAAAGATTAAAATGTAATAGAGCAAATGAACTTTTTATATCTTTTAATCTTGAGTAATGTGATAACAGTTCTTAAATATGTTACGTCATGGAAAATCATGGTTATGGCTTATATATTAACTTTCACTTGTAATAATAGATCAATATATTTTCGTAATAGGTGCGACCTCTGGTTGTGTTGCTGGGTTCATTAGTGAAAGTTCAAGACTCTGTGGAATGCTGGGAGATCAGACTGCGATGTATTGTCAAACTTTGGGTTTGGTATGTTATTTTAAATGCTTTATATGTTTAAACAATCACCTATTACAGAGTAGTCTGTAAAAAAATCTATTTCCCCAACAATGAAAATTTTCAGGTGCTGCCCACATTTGACAGAAGTAGCTGGAATTCCTCCAGCTACAGCCACTATACTCAGAGCTGAAGCGCTCGCCGGTTTACCCAGTATCAACACGTCATCGCCCAACTGTAAGACATTATTAATATAGTTTTTTTTGTGTACAAAGTTAATGTACTACATAATATTTCCTTGTAATTTATAAATAGTCATTTATTAGTTTTCTTTTATGGTGGAAATTTGAAGAGATTTGCTATTATAAATATAATTGCTTATTAATGCTTATTGTGATGAAATATAGTAATAAAAAACTTTGATTCAATCTACACAAATAAATTTTATTTATAATTGCAGCACACCAGTTCGCTTTGCAACAAGTAGCATTACCATGCCTACGCTACATGCAACAGCTGATGTCGCCTCTCACACCTGCGCCCGCTGCTGTTACAACCGACACGCAACACTCTTCTGAAAGCAAAGTTTGTATAAATTAATTTATGTAAAGATTCATTATTGTTTAACAAATTTTGAATTTACAAAAAATGTATTTGTTCAGAAATTAATAATAGAATTTTCAAAATACAATTGCAACTTTTAAGTTCATTTTCTAAGAGCCTTCTTCACCATCTCCTTTTAAACTGACTCTTAACAAAAAGTCACTTACAATAAAATTTGTGTTTCACACTCTCCTTTTAATGGTAATTAGAGCTAAATTAACGTGGTGAAAGGCCTTAATTATAGTTTTCATATTTCGAACTTAAATGAAATATATTAGTCAACATTTAATGATTGGTAATTACACAGCGCATAGTAAATGACAAATGTTTAATTTATATTTACAGGAAAATGTACCCTCCAACACCTCAACTAGCAGCGCTTTCGCATCCTCTAGTGGTAATGTGGTCGTAGATTTGGCAGCATGGCTAGCGGGCAAAGTACCGCACAGCGAGTGGCGCCGCCTGGTGACGACTCGCGGCGACCAACCTCCAACTGCCGCGCCTTTTACCCCTCATGATCATTATCTCGCACACAAATATGTCGCCAAATGGCGGGAGAGGGTATGCTACGTCATTAAATTTGTTGAGATAGCAATATAAATACATATTATTCTGCATTAACTAACATGTTGTCTTTTGATGAGGACAGAATAGGCAAGACAATTTAAATAAAATAGAATACATTAATTATGGTATAAATATTTTGAAATATGTATTACAAATAAAATTACATACTAAGTCATTCTTTTGTTTGAGAAAATTTTTCTTTTTTGAAAATATAAATAATGTCTATTTTAACTGAAGTTCATTTGTCTAAGTTTTAAGTATTATTCACAAAATAATAAATATATTTCTTTCAATTCATTAATAATAGAATATCCCTTCCGAGAACATTGTTACATGTGCACTAATTGTAGTTGTCATAAACCTATTTGATAAGATTTAGACTGTGTTATATATAGTAAAAAAAATATTTAAATACAATTCTTATTAAGAAATTTTGGTATTGCTATGAGATTATAAGTACAATATTGCATATTCTATACATAATTATAATTGACATCATTCATCATATTAAATTGTTTTCACCATGGCCTGTTGTATATTCTAAACTAGTTTGTAGGTGTATTGTGTATCTTTGTCCTAATTTTGGAAAATTATATTTCTAGGTGTTATTATCACATGGTATGCGCCCTTTAGCGTTAGAAGATGGCGGCTGGTTGCGTCCCGTCATGTTCGATCCAAGCAGTCGCATCGCGCGCGACACCGCCTGCCAGATGGTGCGTTCGCTCTGCGACTCCTATGATAGGACCAAGGCGGTACGTGAAGAAAAATTTACATGTTTTCATTCCATGGAAATTAATTCAATTGAAAAAATTAAAAAAAATGTAAACCAGTAGTGTACCTTTTTTTCAATTGCAAGGATGTTTATTACTTGTTTTTTAAATTTTCTATGACAAATGTTTATTTTAGTATTGTTTGACAATAATAAAATAAATCCGAAAATTTGATAACAGTGTCAGCACTAGGTGTTATTCAAGCATAAGCAATAGTAAACAGTACTTAGTCTGTCCCTACCATGGATTTCACTGAATATTTAACTATTCTTAAATAAAATTATTACATTGAATATTTCTTTCCTATCTTATGAATTGTATTTTGTATTTATATTTTGGTTTGTTTAGCAACTTAGAGTATATAAATATACTTGATAATTATAATTAGTATAAACAGATTGTCTCATATCAATAATACAGACAAATATTATATATAATTATTTTTACATTAATTACTAATTTTGTGAAATGAATTTAATTATTAAAATGTGTAAAATAAAAAAATATTTTATTATTTATAACAGGTCCTCATACTACTTACGAGTTTCTTACCAAATGTTGGGGCCGCTGGTGAGGCGAGTGAACAGTTTTTGCAACTTTATCAAAGTCAGTATTGAAAGAGATATTTTTCTGCATTTAAATCTTGTCCATAACTTCAAAAACTTGAAATCGGAATTTCGATTTCTGTAGATTTGGCGTCGGAGGCGCCCTGGAAACAATTCTTGGCTCTTCGCGGCGTCCTCCAGCAGATAGCAGATCTTATGACTAAAGAAATTGAACAACTTCATCGTCTCGAAGAGACTACATTAACTTCTGATCTAGCCCAAGGTAGGGAAAATAATCATATTGTTTTCTTCTAACTTTCCTATTTTTATAGGCGAGATTTTCCTACTCCAACTGTTTCTGTTTATAGGTTATGCTCTAAAACGTCTAACGGAATTGCTAGCTATGTTTATGGAAGAGAGCGGCGCTCGGCGTACTTACAAGGGCCGTTTGGTGGGTGCAGTGTTGGGAGGTTACTTATCTCTGAGACGTCTCGTCGTACAACGCACCAGGCTCACTGACGACACCCAAGAGAAACTTCTAGAACTATTGGAAGAAATGACTACTGGTAAAAATTCTATTTTCTCAAAAAAAAAGCAAATGTTTTGCTGATCAGACTGCGAAATAATCATTCCAAGATCTGGTCTTGAAATTAAATTGATTATTATTGGCTAGTGGCATCATAAGTGTGAGAGGTCTTGTACTACGATTATCAACTCGCCTGCCCGAAGTGATTAAGAGGATATACTCTAGGAAGGGCTAAGTATGACTTAACCAGTACAAACCAGTTTGAGTTAAATGTTTTTTCCAAAAGATGTCCAGAAATGAATGTTAATTACACATTATAAGGTCTCAAAAATAAAGCAGTTACACATGTAAATAATGTTTCTTTATATATTTAACCAAAGGAGTTCAATTAATTCTATATGACCTTTTAAAAATACTCATATTTATTTACATTCATATTATTTTTCTTAGATATAAATTGTAAATTAAAATGAATATAATTAAACACTCAATACTTAGATACTTTAACGAATCCTGATTGTTCTTGTTTGCCTATAAGTATCAGTTGTTTATATATTACCTTTTTCTATATTACTTTTAACTTGCACTTTCATATCGTAGATTTTGTAAGCCAACTATATGGACAACAAAACAAACAGTCCCAGTTCTAAACTTCTCTTTAATTTTTTTTTTGTAGGCACAGAAGCTGAAACCGCCGAATTCATGGCTGTATGCATAGAGACCGTGCAGAAATACCCGCTGCACGATTACCGTACGCCCGTTTTCATTTTCGAACGTCTATGTTCGATTATATACCCAGAAGAAAACGACGTAGGCGAGTTCTTCCTCACTTTAGAAAAAGATCCCCAGCAAGAGGACTTTCTACAGGTACGCGTGTATTATACTAGGAATTTATTTTTGGTTATGTTTACAATATCATTTTAACATTATAAAATTTAAAAATTGAAAATGATGTTAATTTTGGTTCCATGATTAGGTTTTACTAAAAATTTTACACATCTTACGCACGCCCCGCGCCCCTCCTGCTCAGTAAACTACCAAAAAATAAAATAGGATTCTAAATAATTTTAAAGGTGAAACTAAAAAGAATATTTAATAATAACATAGTAATGTTATCAATCACTTTATTATTAGGGCCGTATGCTTGGAAATCCATATTCATCTCTGGAGCCTGGAATGGGCCCGCTTATGCGTGACGTCAAGAACAAAATTTGCACGGACTGTGAACTGGTTGCGCTTCTGGAGGATGACAATGGCATGGAACTACTTGTCTGCAATAAAATTATGTCTTTAGATTTGCCTGTCAAAGACGTCTACAAAAAGGTAAGAGTTTTACATTATTTTTCTATTGTAGTATAGTTGTTAAAAACGATTTCTGTAGGTTAATTTTATATTAATTCTTACAGAGCAGGTTTCATGTTCAAATTTTTTCACTAATTCAAATTTCACTCATTAATTTTTATTTATTTTGAAGTTTTTTTCAAATACTTAGCAACAATTATTTTTTTACTGTGATTAATTGTTAAGTTTTAAATAGGATTATATAATTTTATCATTGCATCAAATTATATTATCCATATCCATAGTAATGTTATAAATTCGAAACTAACTCTGTTACATTTTCATTCTAAATTGCTGAACCAATTTTGATAATTTTTTGTATGTAAATAGATAGCCTAAACCCTGGGGAAGGAAATAGCGACTCTTTGTGTAGCTGTTTCCATATCTTCTTATAACTTCATTATGGTTTAGATAAGGTCATGTAAAATATAAGCTAATATTTCTTTATCCCTTTGTCTGTATGTCTTATAACTCAACAATGCCATATTCAATTTTGATAAAATTTGATACATGATAGTAATTTTTCATGTAAAATATGAGCTATGTATTATGCCAATTGTATCTAAGCAGTGTAGAAAAAAACTTTGTCATTATATTTATTTTATTTTATCCGCCGTGCCCTAATTTCTATTTTAATGCTCACTTTATTTGAAAAGAAGATGAGAAAAAGATAAGGATTGAAAGAGAAAGGAACAGTGGGGATATAAATCAGAGGGGAAGGGGAAAGGAGAGAAATAACGAAAGAGCTAGAGGCAAAGGAGGGAAATTGGTACCTGGAATAGGATTAAGGCTGGAATTTGTAATAGGATCCTTATCAGGTTTAGGATTAGATTTTAATGTA
Source organism: Eumeta japonica (assembly GCA_005406025.1). Taxonomy (NCBI): domain Eukaryota; kingdom Metazoa; phylum Arthropoda; class Insecta; order Lepidoptera; family Psychidae; genus Eumeta; species Eumeta japonica. The sequence goes on along the minus strand of BGZK01002200.1, from coordinate 48,359 downwards.
AATATTTTATGTACATATGCCAACAAGCAACTCTCTTCTCTTGCTAGGTGTGGTGTACATCTGGCGAAGGCGTGGACGCGATGCGGGTGGTGTACCGAATGCGCGGCCTGCTCGGCGACGCCACCGAGGAGTTTGTAGAGACGCTCAGCCAGACGAACGCGGAGGCGGTCGACGATGAACAAGTGTATCGCATGGCTAACGTGCTAGCTGACTGTGGTTAGTAATTTCATATTAAATTTCGCAAGTATAATTATTTTCTTAAGATCTATATATATTATAACATACGTTACACAGTTTTTTTCCTATGTAAACATTTTGGGACTTAAAGCACATGAAATAAGAACAAAATCAAACATAAATACAAATATTTTGAATAGCAATATATATAAAGCACAACTATAAATGAGACGTTTAACTCTGGTCTAAGTATTTGTCAATCTTGTAAAAATATTAGAATTTTACGAAAATTATACAAATTTTTTTGTATTTAGTATCTTTTATGTACAAAAATGTTTTTCAATAAAATTTAACATGATTTTTAATCGCTATGTTTCACTAAGTGCTCATAACAATCACGCTCACTACCGCGGTTTTTTTCTGTTTCACATGCTTGTGAGCGTTACACCATAAACCCAAGTGGAATGGCCTATGGAGCATTCTAACCATTGATGTAGACATCGAAAATAAGTCGAAAACTTAGAAGTTATCTTAAAATTTGCAAGCCTTAATAATAAACTTTAATAATTAATTATCATTTTAATTTAATAATTAAAAAGTATACATTTTTTTATATTTAATTTTAATTGAATATGTTAATAATTTACGCTTAAACATAAAATGTATTTTGTGGCGACAGTTAGATATTCTCACTCATAATGAACATTTCTTATTAATTAAGTTAGGTTATGTTAAACAGATGAGAATAAATGTAAAGATGACAGCTAAATATACACTAAAATTATTTAACATAAGTGTATTTACCTCTAGTTGCACGTCGGCCACCCGCGAAAGAAACAATAGCTTCCACTAAACTAAATAACTTTTTCTGTCGCCATTTTTAAAAATTGCATCATTCTCAACGTACAATTCTACCCACCTGAATAGATGGGTCGTTGTGAGCTCGACGTGAGTTAAAATAATGTCGTGATGTTATCGCCACGAGCATAACGAACCGCAGCCGTCATGTGGAACGGCTGAAGGATTATTTTGATTGTTGTGAGCGTTTAGTGGAACGCACTGAGTGTGGTAATTGTACAGCTTGAAAGCTAATCCTTTATTTTGTGCTTTTTCCACCATATTGATGTTAAAGTGTTGCAATTGTGTACAGCTATATACACCATCATATTTTGGTGTTTTGTAGTAAAAGTTAGTTTTATGAATACATTTGTGTTGTACTGTACAATGACCTACCCCAAGGTGTCATATTTCATGTAACATTTTACAGAAAAACAGCATGTTTTGGTTAAGTAATAATTTCATCTGCCTCTTGCACGCCATTTCATTTTCATTGATATAAAATGAATTTTCAAATATCTCACATGGATCTTGTTCCAAATCTAAATTAAATATTTTTTTTTGTAATCTACTACTCCTACAATTTTAACTCTAATATGTTCACTTCTGAACCCATTTCTATCCCACTTAGAATTCTAACTTAGAACTCAAATCTGCTCTAAATCCCTGTTTCTGGTCAATGACTTTCTCTTGTCTGTTTTCTTTTTCCTATCAGTATAGGACTATAAAATTGGCAGATATCATGTCTCGTAAAGATTCGAGCTGTCTCTGCCAAATGTTACTAAAATTTCAATTGTCTATTGAATGCTTCTCTCCGCAAAATTTCTTCTTATGATTATATTTTATTAATTTAACATAATCCTAGTAATGTAGGCATTAAATCTTTTTAAAAAATGCAAGTTTAACAATTTCATCTACTTGCTATATTATCATTGAGAATATGTGAGAAAAAAATATGATAATTAAAGCTTCCCCTTGATTTCTAAGTTTCATATTTCTTATGTTTAATATTTGTATATCAAAATGTTAGGGTTCAAAAAATATATTTCCATTAATGACTAATACCTTCAAGTCATCACTGAGATACAAAAATAACATCAGATACAGATTTTCATAATATTCTTCACTTTTCATATCCCAGTAAAACTATTTTTAGCACAACTGAATTGATATCGCTATAATCATTACCTACTTTTTTCTTCTCTAGTGTAAGTTCGTTAGGTAGATCATATATGATAGCTGGCATTAAATCATATGCTATAATTGTACCTTACCTTTAATAATGCTTCTCAAAGTGTAAATTGAAGCAAAGTACAAGGATATTCTTTTTTTATATTTATTTTATAGTAGTTTTGACATATGTATTTTTTGAAGAAGCAATGAATTCTAAAATTACTGCAAAGTCTCTGGGGCAATCGTCTATGTCTTTTCCATCAATATCTAATAAATGAACTGGATTTTTTTCACTGTAAGAATTTTTAAGTTATTGTAGTAATTATTGAAATATTGAATACTTATCATATTTACATCTGAATCTAATAAAACTCTTAAATAATATGGTTTGTGTAATTAACTATTATACCTCAAATTATTAATATCGGTGACAATCATTTTATATTTTACAACCCTGCATATGTTAATAATAATAAATATAACAAGTGTAAGCTATAATTCATATCAAGTTACTTTGCTTATTGTGGTTGATTGTTTGCGACATTTCTATCTCTGGCATACAATAATAATCAAAACAACCACATTAAAAAGATATCTTAGTAGAATTTATTTAATACTACATATATACATAATTTGATGTTCTGGAATTGTACAATACAAATTCATTCTATTTAAAATTATCTAGTTACAATAAATCAAAATAAAAAATTCCAATGAGAAAGTATTTATAAAAAATATTCTCTCATCAGAACAGATTTAAATATTTCTAAAATGCTAATTTGACAATGATAATGCTTTATTTACTTAATACTCGCAAATTAAAAATAAATACTTAAGACTATTGTATCGATGTATTTTATTTATTAGCATTTTATTTGATGTAATTTAATGAGTATTTTATTTTATTCAGTCATGTTAATCGCATCTTATGCCAAAGACCTACATTTTTTTTTATTCAGGAGGTCTAGAAGTAATGCTTCAGCGACTAGCTGCTATCCAACGCGTGGGCGCAGCACGTTCCTTGTGCTCCACTCTCCTTCGGCTTCTGTCTCTGTGCACTCGCGTACGGCGTTGCGTGCGAGTGCTCACCCGCGCCGATACGCGCGCCCTACCGGTGCTCCTGCATGCGCTGCAATTAGCTGCTGACGAAGAGCGCGATATGGCTAGAGCGCACCTTACTTATCAATTGCTAGAAGTTAGTGGCTGTATTGTAGTTATTTTTAAATTTCCATTTATACACATAAAAAACATTAATTGTTTTATTTTTGCACTAATTCATTTAATAAAGTTTGGGATTACTTGTATTGATCCATTCATACTTTTAAATATTATAATTGTTTTGTAATACTTGTCTGAAAACAAAAATGTAAGATTGTTGAGAATTTTAGTCTGACTGCTGTTTGTTGCGCCATTATATAAAAATGATTATAAGATTTCTGACTTCGATTCCAAAGGGGTACATTAAATAATCCTTGTAAAGTAAAAAAGAATCATTCAGATTTTTTGTTAAATAATTAACTACTTTTTGTATTTAAATAATTAAATATGTTTATTTTCTTACTTGATTATTCATCATATTTAATTTTTAATTAGTGAGTGCATTATTTATGAAAACATGTTTTACTTTGATACAGATAATGGAACGAATACTCTCCGTGGCGGCTAGTGAAAGTTTAGAATCATTCCTGCAGTTTTCTTTGACATTTGGCGGACCGGAATATGTACAGGCTTTACTCAACTGCACTGAATGTCCAGGTGAATCAATAATAGAGTTATTGTAGCCATATAATTTCTTTTTTAACTTTTGTAATAATAATGGATTCTAAACATTCTTGCTTTCCAGGGATTCGTAATAATTCTGTTGCACTTGGTCATTTAACTAGAGTCCTCGCTGCTCTTGTTTATGGCAATGATTTGAAAATGGCAATGCTAGTGGATCACTTCAAACCCGTGAGTAAATTTTGTTTTTACTATTCATTTTTTTAGCATACACACACATTTATACTTACACATTTACGCATATACAAACATGCACTATGCGCCCACACACACATACTTTAATGAATTCTATACAACTTTGTACAGTATAAGTAGAGTGTTTAATTGCTTGATGAAGGTATTGGACTTCGATCGTCTGGACTCTGACCAATGGACTGAAGAGGAGTTTCGCATGGAGCTGTTCTGCGTATTATGCGCCAACATCGAACGCAATTCCATTGGAGGCACGCTTAAGGACCATCTCATTTCTCTGGGAGTTGTTCGCGACGCCCTTGACTACATTGTGGTTTGTGTTTTAAAGTTCTTGTATAATTTTTTTTCACTGACATTGACTTCCATTTTCGATACTAAATAAATGACATATAAAATATCTATACAATATGACATATAAATTTTTTCACCTTTTCAAATAGGTTAAAGTGTCTGTTTTGTAGCATAAACAAATAGAATCCATATTTATAATTGTATTTTGTGTGATTTTATAAAAGAGATAGTAAGTTATGTCATTAATTAAATTATTAATTAGAAATTGTTGATGCCAATACTGCATTTATTGATAAATTGAACAATCACAGTTAATCATATCTCAGTTGTTGTAATACAACTTTTACTGGGTGAATGCTATGTACTAAGTTTAAGTCATCTTTTATGCCCTATATTTATTTATGATTGTATTGTATAAATGTGTCTCAGTTATGTGGACATTTCAAAAAGTAACAATTAACAAACACAATAAAAATCGTTGCAATATCAAATAATAAACGATAGTTTAGAGAAAAAGGTATATCGAAAAATCAATATTCTGAGTGTGGGATAACAAAAAAAATTAAGCTATATAAGCATATTTTGTCAAACAGGAAAACGCACCATGTGTGAAACCCACTTTAGTGTGCACGGACTCTGATGAGCTGAAGGAATTCATCAGCCGACCAGCGCTCAAGTATATCCTCCGCTTCCTGACGGGCCTCGCCGCCGACCACGAGCCTACGCAGGTCTTTTTATTTAAATCTGTAATTTTATGTCAATGAAATAATTTTATTTAAAATTAGACAATTTATTTTATTTAAGAAGATTACTTGCATATTAATCTTAATTGTGAAATTAAAAAAAAAACAAAGTCAGTGGTGTCACAATATACGGTTTTAAAGATCGCCTAAATATTTACTTTAATTCATAAATGCATGGGCTTATTCTTTTACATGTTAATTTTTGTTTCTAAAATATATACTGCCTTTGACTTTTATGAAGTGTTAATACTCCTTTAAGATGTTGGTGTGCGAGAAAGTGATACCTATAGTACATCGATTAGAACAAGTGTCCTCGGGCGAGCATGTGGGCAGCCTTGCCGAAAACCTACTCGAAGCGCTACGCTCACAACCACAATGCGCAGCCAAGGTGCAAGAAGTACGAGATTTCACGCGGCAGGTATACTGTTCATTTTTTTTTGTCATTATTTCCTGTATTGTTGATAATAATCCCTGTTTTTTAATCTCTCATCATAAATTTATAAATTGTATGAGGGTGAAATCACATTGTCTATTGCATTATAACTGTGTTTTTATGGATAGGAAAAGAAACGACTTGCGATGGCAGTCCGCGAACGCCAACTAGGCGCGTTAGGCATGCGCAGTAACGAGCGCGGACAAGTGACTGCACACTGTTCGCTCACACAGCATCTCGCCGAACTGGCCGAGGAAGTGGGTGCCGTGTGTTGCATCTGTCGCGAGGGGTACAAATATCAGCCCACTAAGGTTATTACATTTCTGTATTTCTATTAATTTTTATAATAATAAAAATATGTGTATATACACATACGCCAGTAAATAAATAAACATATATCGAGATTATGTATTCAGAGATTCATTCAGAAATATCTATTAACATCTGTGATAATACATACAATACAATGATAATTGAGGCGAATATAGAACACACAAATGCACTTCTTTCGTATTGAAGTTTTTGTATGGATTGTTTTAAGGGTCCTTTACTTGATACACAACAATTTGTACCATCAATACATGGCATGGTAATATTTTCCCATCTAGACTTATTTCTTGTTTTAATACAAATGTTTAAATTATTATTTCAAAATAAGCGAATAGGCAGAACACAAGGTATTAGTTAAATTTGATAAATGAGGTAGGTCGCTTTGTTTTTATTACACATTTGAATTAAACCAAATTGGAAAATTAAATAATGAAAGGCATCAAAAAAGATTATTGTTTATTAGAAAATGTCATGATCCAAACTAAACAAGAAAACCTGCTGTAAACGCCTTGAAAATCAGGTAAATATTTGCTGTGTGTAAAATGAAATAAAGAACATTATGCTTTAGAATTTCTCAATGTTATTGGCATAAAAACCTATATGGACCAGCAACAAATACAAACCTTATTGTGTAGTTTGCCTTAATTCTTGTTGTGTGTACAGTGAACCAATTGTTTAAAGTTAAAATAATCCAATTGAAATCATTATGACGTCAAAATTAGGTCAGGGGAGGAAAGGTTTTACCCGCACTCTTTACGTTGACGTAATTTTAACGTCATATCGATAGCGACGGAGTCGTTTAAAGTTTACAGAATTGGTCTGTTGTATTAATATAATGAATATAATTGAATATTCTGTATGTTTTTTGCACAATAGTAAATTTTAACACTGGAGATTGGTACATGGAAATATTAGAGAGCCTAAATAATAAGAAAATTTTTAAATCCAAAATTTATAATGTACTAAATAATTTTTTTAAATCAGGAAATGTGATAATTTTTATTTATATCATCCATAATTTACTGTCACTACTTTTTAAATGCTACATGAAATTAATATCATGGGTGTCTCATGAATTGTTCATTTCAAATATACCCAGGTTAAGTAATATTGTTTTTCATATTAGGTATTGGGCATTTACACCTTCACCAAACGCTGTCCAGTAGAGGAGTTCGAGGTGCGTGCGCGCAAGACGTTGGGCTACACGACCGTGTCTCACTACAATATCGTCCATGTAGAGTGTCATATGGCCGCGGTTAGACTTGCGCGTGCTAGGTAAGATTGTCTTAGTGTATCCATTTCCATATTATAATCAACAAAATTTAAATCTGGCATATTGACACTAACTTGAACAATCACTGAAATTATTTCATGTACTGAGAATGATTATATAACGAGTCAGCAATATCTATTAATTATAGCTGTAAGTGCTTTAGTACAACTTTCTTAAACAAAAAATAAAATAACCACGGAATTGGTTCACTGTTGTTAAGATGACAAAGACAGAGTTAGGTGAAAAAAACTTTTCTTTGTGTCAAAGTTTATAAAATATTTTGTATAAAGACTACACTGCACAGGTATCTTAACTGTTTCATACTTCATTCTAGTTAAAGTTTAATTATCGTATTATTGCAAAGCATACTGCAACGTGTGATGCCGCACCCCTATTAACGAAAGCCTATTTATTCAAGATACGTATGGGCAAAAGCTGTAATGTCTTATCAATTTTTCTATTTTTTTATAGGGACGAGTGGGAAAGTGCGGCGTTACAAAACGCTTCGACTCGCTGTAACGGGCTGCTACCGCTGTGGGGTCCTCACGTGCCCGAATCAGCATTCGCCAGCTGCCTAGCGAGGCACACCACATACTTACAGGTAGGGTCTGCATTTTTGCATAAATATTTATACATATATACAGTTTTTATAGTATAAATCTTATGGTTTAAGTATGGCCCCTTCATTAACTGAATATGCAATAAGTATGCATAAAAATATTGATATTCTAATTATTTTACTTATAGTTACAAGAGGCAGTATTGAATTTTATATTATACTGTTTGTATTGAATATGTACGTATTCATGTAAAGTATGTGATCTCAATTGAAACATGATTTTCTGCACCTTCCAATGTTGCCTATTGCACTCATGTTTTCATAGCCTGACTAGTCTAGGTTGCATGACCTGAAAGAACTAAATTGACATTTAAGTTGAATTGAAAGAATTGCTCTTACTCAGAAAATGTTTAGAGAGTCAAATGATGCGTTAAACTTTGTAAAATTATTAATGTATTTTAGAACAACAATGTAATATATTTTAATTTATTATTTAATATTGGATTCAGTGCTATATTATATTGCATAATAATATAATGAAGTTGTATTAAATATTTTAAGTAAGAAAATTAACAAGCGGAATGATGTGTAATATTACTCCATTGAGTTTCTTCTTTAGGATAATGAAATGTGAAAGTTTCAACTGTTACGGATTTTGGGCTGCTATACATTAATGCTTAACCCAGATTTACCGTATATCATACTGTGATAAGAAATAATATTATATTGCGACTAATAATTTAAAAAACAACAATTATAATTTTAAAACTCCTTTACAGTCATTAACTGTATTTCTTTGAAAATACATTCAAATTATTGAAGCATAATTAATATATATCTTGAAATAAAAGTTATATCCTCTTTTTATTTAGGAATGCACGGGGCACCGCGACATTGGTCACACGTGTACCATCCACGACCTGAAGCTGCTGCTGCTGCGGTTCGCGCGCGGCCGCACCTTCCACGACGACACGGGCGGCGGCGGACCGCTCTCCAACATGCAGCTAGTGCCCGCACTTATACACATGGCCCTTTACGTTATCAACACGTCAGTGATTATAATTCTTACACATTCAAAGATAACAATACACATTTTATTTCATTGATTTTTAAATGTGAGTTATATAGAAGAAGGACTTACTATATTTTTCTACATATTTGCTTTACTACATAAAAAACATGTTTGTTAATAAGAGGCACGGGTGTATTAGCTCCTACAAAACGAAGTTCAATCTTACGCATTGTAAATACACTCGAAGGTGTATTTATAATGTAAATGTAGTATAGGATCATTCATAAGATCTAATTATGTGTTATCATTTTACATGAAAAGCCTCATAATCCTTAAAAGTGAACAGACACACTATAATTCAAATTTTTGGAAGGTCACTTATTGATTGTTGTGAAGACAGTGTTCCTTAAATGACGTAATTATACGATGGCATATTATATCATAATTGCACAGGAGTCGCGTGGCGAGCCGGGAGACTTCAGCGTTGGAGGCGTTCGCGGGGTGGGGCGCGGCGCGCGTGCTGGAGTCCGCGCACGACGCCGACGGCCCTATGTACTTCCTCACGCTCATGCTGATGCTCTACCCGCACTCCAAGTTAGTATTAATTTTTCCTTTATTATATAGGTAATTTTAGATTCACTTAAGTAAATATGTAAAACGTCTGAGCTAGCTAAATGAGAACAAGATTCAATATATCTTGTTTTTAACAGCATCAGTGTGTATACACACACACACACACACACACACACACACACACACACACACACACACACACACACACACACACACACACACACACACACACACACACACACACACACACACACACACACATATATATACATATATATTATATATATATATATATATATATATATATATATAATATATTATAATTTTAAGGTTTCTTTAAACTTCGGTCACTTTCTGTTATACAATTTTTTTTTTTTTTGTTATTGATGTTAACACAACTTTCCTAATTATTAGAGCGTAAAATTCTTTAGAAATTAATTCAAATTCTGAAAAAAAGTGCAATTTCAGTAAGAAGATAAAAAATGTATTTACAATCCATTCAGATGGCGTTCTCACAAGTTAGAAATGCTCAAGCGCATGCTACTGATCGCGCACGTCCGCACTGCGGCGCCAGCCGGGCCTGCCATGCGCGCACTACCCTCCGACCACCGCGCACCCAAGCAATGGCAGGACTACAAGCCATACGCCATTTTCGTCGCTATAATAGGGCAGCTCTATGATGTTATGTTCAAAGTGAGTCGCATGTACTTTTTTTTTATATAATTACAATGATTATATATTATAATAGAAATTTCCTTAATTTTTTTATGATAAGTTGTTCTTAAATTAACAGTTTTTGTAGAATTTGTAATGTTACCGCCTCAATCTTCATGTTTTCATTTTATACTATCTTTTATCTTTGTTATTTATTAGCATTTCGTTTTCTAAGGTCCCAGACAATTCCAAAATAAAATTAATCATGTTATCGAACAGAACATACCGGCGACAACGATAGAGCAATGGCCGGTGAAACTCGCAGAATACATCCGGCACAACGACGAGGCGAACGGCAAGGCGGCCGAGAGGATCGTCTCGAACCTCAGCGACGAGCTGCTGCCCTGCGCCAGCTTCGCGGAGTTCTGCGACGCGGCGGGCCTGCTGCACGACATAGCCGATCCCGACGCTTTCCTGCGAACACTACTAGAGCAGCAACCCTAGCAAGCCAACGATCCTCTGCGAGACAGTTCTAGAGCAGCACCTACTTGTTCCAGATACAGATATTACAGATGGTTCTAATATTTCAAAAAAAAATGTTTTTTAGTAAAATAACACTGTGTAGAAGAAATTTTTGTTCATTTATCATGAGTAACTCGTGACATTATGAAAGTTTTAGAACACGTCTCCGGGATCCCGCTTATAGAATTTTTTGGATGCCTTTTTGTAATGAAATATATTGTACCTCCTTATGCCTTAATATATTCAAATATTAGTGAGTTTTGATTTTATAGTAAGTTATTTTGCCAATAAATATCTTTCTGCTTCTATGAAGTCATTTTGTTACAAATTAACTGTGGTAAACTTTGTAACTGTTGTAGAACCATTATGTGTCCGATTTGGCTGCAGCACAAAAACGGGTTAGCTCGACCTGTGAAATACCACACTTACAATATAGACTTGGGATAACGGCTTTTACTATGCAATTCGTCCAGTGTGTGAAAGTTCCGATGGCCCACTCTCCGTTCTCCCCTTTCCATCAACCTGATCTCTTCCCATTAGATATCCTATTGCCTCCCAAGAGTTCAGCAACTTACTGGTCTTACTGGTAACTCTACTGAGTTGCAATTGTCCATGGGCGGCGGTGATTGCTTACTCTGATGGCTCGCCTGCTCGTTTTTCTCTCAACTTTGCTACAAACAAATCCAAGTGTTCCTAAGAACAAGACGTATCGTATATATAAGATATATAAAAAGTATTATGGTAAAAGAAGCATACCAAAATCATCAGGAATAAAAACAAGATGCGGGACAGAACTAAATTATTTCTTTACAATTACCTCCATTACAATTATGCACTTTTGCATTTGATAAAACCAATCACTGAAACAGATGTTGACACATGGCTGATTTGTAAGCTTCTATTGCTGCTTCTGGATCTTCTCACCATTGACCACGTAATAATTCTTTCATTATAGGAGATGAAAAGAAATCATTAGGATTCAGGTCAGGACTATACAGAGAATGAGCCATCCAACATTTTTCTTTTCTTTCACAACATTTATTTCATTCTCCAACATCCAACATTGGAGTCAATCCAACATTTTCTCGCCACAAAAAGTTGTTTTATGAAGGGTGTGGGAGCTTGCATATACATCACGAAGATAATGCGGCGTTTCGGGATATGTTCGATATATGGGATACTGTACAAAGTTCAGCTATCATTTCTGGCAAACAAACTATGGTGTACTAATTAGTGATGACCGCTCTGTGTTTCTTTAATGGGATCGTGGCAACGTGAGTTTTTTCCTATACAAACGAAGCGACTATTTCCTTAGACATGTTGCGGAGACACTACTTTTAGTGGCTGTGGAGCTCATCTTCGAAGATCCAAATAGCCTATTAAGGTTTTCTTTCAGGCTCGTGTGAATAATACAATGATTCGTCACCTGAAACGATGTTATAAACGACTAGATTTCCCTCCATTCGGGCCCCAAAGAGCAAAACAGCACCAGTTAAGCATACGTTTGCTTTTAGGCAAATTGTGGGGTACCTAATGGGAAACTAGCTTTCTAACATCCAATTCATTATACAGATAAGTATGAATTCAATACCCATAGTTGTCCAAATCAACTCGTATGTCGCATGTCTGGTCATTTTATGTAATTTTTTGCACAGCAGCGGCATTTTCAGGTGCTACCGCTGTTTTTGGTCGACCGTAAAAGGTATGGTGCCGAGGGAGGAAAAACCTCGTGGAAACTCTGCATACCAGCGATATATTGCCGTTTGACTAAATGCTTCAACATCAAAATAAAGTTCAGCGAGACACTCATCTGGAGATAATCCTCGGTGAAAATTGTGGTAAATTATGATACGGAAATTGTCATGCATGATTTCCATTTTGTTATCTTTAAACTTGTCAATATGACGTCAACTTTAAACTGAATTATTCTTTTGTTTTCTTATTATTTCTGTAAATGTCATCACAATCCTAAATGGTCAGTATCCATGGGACAAAAAAAGAATTTATTCTAACTCGATTCAAAGTACTCGATTCCCGATCATTTCAGTGTAGCCCACGTATAAACTTTGAAAGTAACATATTTTCAATTTTACACTAATAAGAGTAGCCAATATCTGAATACAAATTTGAGACGCCATTGTGATTTATTGATAAAAAGCTGTTGGTCATAGAAAAAATTGTAAAACCAAAAAACCAATGGATTACATAAGGTTCAAAGTGGGCGCTCCATTTCATACCACTCGAATGAAGATACAACTGAATGTGCATGACTTAATATTTATTAACATCATTAGATAATAAACAATGATGAAATGACGGTGAAGCTAAACTCATGAGATTAATAAAAATAACTTATCTGAATAAAGAGATCATCCAAACCTCTGTGTTTTATCTAATGTCGAGAAAGAGATTATGATCAAGTTTGCTATTACCGTCATTCCTAAAGTTAAAATATTATTAAGGTGATTTGAAATGATTACAAACCTTGTCGAGAGATGGCGCTGTTTAACTGTATTTTATCGCAAATGCTAATTTGCGATCAGATAAAATCAGTTTCACAAAAACCTATTCTTTAGTTTTACACATAACGGCACCATTTATTTTAAATTTCTGGTATAATTGGAATAATACGACAATTTTCTTATTTGCCTTCTAGAGTTTTGATTTTATGTTATTAAACAAATGCACATGTCTGTCATTACTGCAATTGACAGATTTTTCAGAAAGAAGTGGCTTCATAAATAAGCTTACAACAAATTCATTGGAAAAAATACTCAATTTCAAATTTTCTTTATTTGGTAGGTTATAATATAACACTTGAAATACGTCATAACATTTAAATATTTTTTTTAATATTGAGCAGTCACCCTCAATAATAATGAGCAACGAACTTAGAGTAGCTCTTTTCAATACAAAATTATGTAGAAATACAACAATGGCAAACTTAAGGATCTTCAAAAGCAATTAGAATTGTCGGTTTTTGATATATAAAGTTATTGCAAGGAAAACAAACCTGTAGGAAGTCGAGGTCGCTATGTCCGTTTATCCTCTAAATATTCACAGGTTATATAATACCCCTTTTTTTTTCAAAATGTTTACTTAATAAAAAACAAGGATAAACTTTGTATATCCTCAGGCATCTTCTGTATATTCTCAGGAATTTGTGAACATGCGCACACAGCCCCCTAAATGAATTCGCGACCTTATGCAGTCGTCTAACATGTAAACAGTTTATTTTTATTTCCGATATTGAAATTATATAACTATTTTTATAAAAAAAAAAATCGAAAATTGTTTTTTTACGTTAATAAATAATTCACAAGAGTACTGCAAAACCGATCGCCCAACAATTTTATTTTTATTTATCGTTATGGTCAAATAATACATGATAAAAGTATTGTTTGACGATTGTTAACCATCAAACACCTAAAAATATTTTCGTGACTTTATATGAATTGTAATAATAATACAAACTTAGGATTCCTGCATTAAATTATTGGAAAACTTAGAAATGAGATAATTTTACTATAATTGAATTAGAGGTTTGATTTCGGAGGAGAGGAACTTAGTAGTACCTAGATGAAGTTGAGATCAAGGACTAGGATCATGATGGACGTTAACAATATCAGTCGATATAAAATATATAGGGATATACTCTATATCCAAATGGGTAAAGCCGCAAAGGAAAATTATTTACAATACAAAATATCAAGGGTCTTTAGGGTTTCTTAAGAATTACTAAAAACCCATATAGTTTAAGAAATCACAAAAAAAAAATGGTATGTAGATATTTGCAAGCCAAAAATAGATATTCGATACATGTTTTTGGGACTTAGTAAGAATTTCTAGGAACTTTATTTAACCGTTTTCAGTAAAGTAATATGGACAATAAGGTATTCGATATGTTTTTAAGGTACCGTGAGAATTACTGAGAACCCTTATAATTTAACCTAATTTCAATAAAAATTACTATGGACGTACATTAAAAGCATATTCGATACATTTTTAAGGTTGCGTGTAAATGATTAAGAATCCTAATAATTTAAGCCATATCAATAAAATTTATTATGAAGGTATAACCAGAAACAAATAAAATAGTTATTTTGTGTTAAGTAAAATTTGTCTTAGAATATAAAATTGCAATCCATGGTTCGGAACAAAGTTAGAAACAGACAAATTTGAATGACGAAATGAGTTTAGTGAAATATTGACAACGATTGGCAAACGATTTTATAATCTATGACATTATGTCGTGCATAAAATATTTTGTTAAAATTTTACATAATTTATTTGTGATTCTTGTATATATATACATGAAATTAACGGTATGTATATGTGTTTGTGTGGAACGTTAATTGTATGGACGTTATTGTGAAATAGAAATTAATATACAGGATTGCAATTTATTAAACTTCTCCATGCGCCCGAATACTCATCCACAGTTATGAAATATTTCAAAATGAAAGCAAGTTGTGTGCAAATATTAATATTGTTAAATGTGTGTTCTTAAAGACGAATTATCAAGAGGCATTCGATTTTAACATGTACATAATTTTAAATGTAAACAAACAAATTTATTTACTTATTTTTTTTTACTTTCATATTTCTTAAGCGTCGTTATCGTGCTCTTTTTCTTCATCGTCGTCGTTTGATCCATTAGAAGTAATCTTACGTCGTAGTGATAATTGTCACTTCATATTTTGCCCGCGGTTCAACCCGCGTGGCATCTCTTATCTTTATAATAATATATATTTATATAAATCTTTAATTATTTATTAAGACTGATCACTCTATTAACTACGATTCTTATGTTATTCTTTCTATTGATTTCACTCCTGACTTCGCTTTACGACCACGCAGTTTAAGTCTCGACCGAAAGTTAA
Organism: Eumeta japonica; assembly: GCA_005406025.1. Classification (NCBI taxonomy): domain Eukaryota; kingdom Metazoa; phylum Arthropoda; class Insecta; order Lepidoptera; family Psychidae; genus Eumeta; species Eumeta japonica. Next base: position 32,928 of record BGZK01002200.1, on the reverse strand, counting down.
ATATCTATCAATTACAGCCTTTATGTTTTTCTGATGTATAAACTACATTACTGTATAATTTCAGATAATTCCGTTCAACTGCCAAAGCGTGATTGAGTAACAAACATCCAAACAAATAAATTTTCTTATTTATAATATTATTAATATTAATTGATTAATAATAATAGTTATAGACTTTATCAAGTAACAACGTTTATGTGTTTCAAATTATTTTGTGCCTATAGTAAATTCTTATGATTTCTAAGTACTTTTTGTGGATGTTTTCATTACTAGTAAATATATCGCACATAAAGCTCTGATGACAATAATTTTTATTTCCTCCTCTATATTACCTGATATAAATCTCTTGTCGAATCGCTTTTAAGGCTCAATGTTTTTGTTAATACAAATTATATAAACACTAGCATTTGCCTGCGCCTCCGCCCGCGTGGACCTCAAATCTTTTATTATTTGTATCGACCGATCACTGTTAACCATCGTCCCAATATTATCTCAGTCCTTGCTCTAGTCTAATAGGTAAATAAAATAGTAATAAATAATTCTCTACGCTTCATAACGAATAAAACCACATATATATTTCACATTATTCTAACTACTTCCTGAAAATATGCCATTGTGAGTTTTTAATAGGTTTTAAAGTATTTGTAGGATTTGAAACGAAGAACCTGGGTATGTAAGAAATCAGTGGACGGATCTGATATCTCTATTAGTTAAAGATAAACATAAATAGATCGTTTCCCGGGTTTCCGATTCCGCATCGTAACGTCGTGAGCAATAATACTATCGTGTTGTTTTTTTCAAGCTTGTACGATCTGTAAAGGCCAAAGCGGCAACGTCAGGTGAAATAACGCGGGAGCTGTTGCCATTGCAGACATCTCTTGCACACCTGTACAATCATTACGCTGCCATATTAGTCATTTCTTTCATTTAATTGTACACGTGTCAAAGAAATAATACATACTTCATGTCGATGTGACAGATTTCAATTTTGACAAATAAATAATAATCTATAATAGCATATATGTGTTTATAAACGCAATAAATTAATTCCTGTCCGCACTCACACGGACTAAAATACTGCCTATTTTACATGAATTTTAAAATTGTATATAGATATAACTAAATGCTGTTATTCCTTTGAATTCACGTAACGAAACTCCAATTTTTCGAACATTTTTTAAGTGTTAATTGTGGATTTATTACTATTATAGCATAGAAATAGAAAAGTATAGAAGTGTGCCTACATAAACAAAAACGTCACACAAAATTGGCTTCGCCGCCGCACTGACGTTTCCCGCGTGTCCCAATTTCTTTCTCTTTCTGTCGTCAAAGAGTGTTCTCATTCTCTCTCTTGTTTTCTCTTCGGTTAAGAAATAACAATGTCATTCAAAATGACATCTAAAAAAGATACGATAAGATCCTTTGTAAAAGATTTATTTGGTTTAATAATGTCTCGTATATTTTCATTTACATTCGTGTGAGTTGTGTGCCACGAATGAACGTAAATTTATTCGACGTTATAATTCCACGCTTTTCTATTTCGATGTATTATGGAATTAAAATGCACAAAGAAATCAATTTGTATGAAATAGACGTGTTTCGTTTACCCTTAAAGTGGCTAACTTCATAGTTGCTGAAAAGTAACTGCATATGTTTATTAACAAAAGTTTGAAAACTAATTGTCTATCCTGTCATCAAACTGTAACAGGGCTTTTTCTGTACTTTGGGAAATATTCGAAAAAGTAGTTGGATTTGACTATAGAAAAGTCTGAATAACTACAATGGTTTTTGAAATTTCCGTGTAATTATCTGTTTGTTATGGCATCGCATCGAAACCACTAAAAGGATTTAGACGGAGTTTTGACAGTGATAGTTTTGGGATTCGATTTGAAATCTGAGCTAATTTTCATCAAATTCTACGCGAAATAGTTTCCGGTAAAAGCTATGTGCCTATACTTTTAGTAAAATGCATATAAATTAAAATACCATGAAAGAATTATATATCAAATTTGAAAGTATATACTAATAAAATCCAAGGCTTGGGCGAACCCTCATCCATAATTAAAGAATACACTTTTTTTTATCACCAGTAACTTTGAAAGATAGTACATAATCTGAAACAAAAAACGATACCATGTATCAAACAAATTAAATACGACTTGGGAAGGCAATAGGAGAAAACTCACATTCTTGATTATGGGCAACTGTCTCAGTTGCTTTCGATAACAAGTGGTCGGCTTGGTGAGTGAAATGGAGCTTAAAGCTTTCAGAATCAAAGTTCACAGAGGCCCATCCTCCTACTGACAATCTTTTTATAATTTTGCGGAAAGACAATAACAGTTTAATATTTACGTATTACTTTAGTTTTATTTACATTTTTGTTAGGATTCGGCAGACGCTCCTACAATGTTATTTCAGATTGAAAGGCCTTAGATCGGGAATCTTCCACGTGAATCAAATTCGGGTTTATTAACGAACATTATCAGCGATATCTAGAGTCGACGACTTAACTTGGTCGCGGAGGCACGGGGCGAATTACGGCGGGTTACGCCGAAGGAAAACACAATTCGTAAACATTATCGGCAAGATATGACAGATTGTCCATATATTATCTGATAGTATCACGTATCTTCTCGTGCAACTCGCCGCTAGTCTGACTTACGGTAAAAACTCATTTATACTCTTGGCCTTTGGTATATAATTTAATCCGTTATACTTTAGTCTGTTTCGCGACTGATCTTAATAACTTATTAATTTTATAAATAATTAGAAATAATAATTATTTAAAGGATATTTTTAATTATTTTTCCTTCCACGAGATATTACAATCTTTTTTTTCTACAAAAATAAATACAATACTTAAAAAATGATAAAGAACTTTCTATATAATTATAAAAAAATGGTAGTTATATAGCATTGGAGCTTCGCTTAATAATTTTGAAAAGTTCAAAAATCAGAAATGACTGGTCAAAATAGTGTTACGGGAAACATATCGTAACATGAGTTGTTATATGTTTCCTATATACAATTTTATAAAAAGTTATTAGGTAATAAATTATAAAGAATGCAAATTAATTAATATTTTCTTGTTATTTTAATCAAAAAAATGCCAATTTGGGAATTTCTTTTTAATAATTTATATCAAGCACCGGAGAGGGGGCGCCACTGTCAAGTTACTGCCCCGGTTCGAAAAAATCGTAGATACGAGGCTGTTGGAAAGTACGTAACTTTTTCTAGTTAAACCATCGCGAAGGGTGCTCGCTGTATTTAATTTCAAAGTATCACATAAGATGTGTTGCAAAGTTAGTTGTGAAGTGCTTAAAAGTCAAGGAGCAATTTAAGAATTGTGTACTTTTTGTTTTACAGGAAAGTGCCTTGTTATGATGATAATTAATTCAATTAATTTTGTTGCAAGCGAAGATGTTCGTTTCAAACGATTATGACTTGAAAAAAAAAAATCTGAAAAACGGTTGGCTCTGCTGGCCATCCCTAAAACTTTCCGCTATGATTTTTATCGGTGTGTTTTTGAGTTAGGTTAGTTCCAATTTAGTTTTCTGTAAGTTTTCGAGCTTTTCTAACTCAAAAATTCAAAATTGCCTATTCAGACCGTGTCTGAAATTTGTTACTATTGTCAAGCGTTCAAAAATGGAAATAGCAGTCAATTATATGCTTTTTCGATCATTCCGGACTTAAAAATATAGTTACAATACGTTTTGAGCTATTCCAGTTCAAAAACATAATCAGTTCATCAAGAAAATTACACAAATGATTGTTCTAATTCTTCGTTAACCATATCTCTCGAATGACCGCTTTTGACGCAAGTTTGTAACGATCGGCATTGTTTTTTAAGAAAAAGAGCTAGTTAGATTTTGACATCGATTGGTAGAATAGTTTGTGTCAAAACAACATTTTTCTGATAACTTTGTTTTTGTTTATTCTGGAAATCTACTGGGCGGAATTAGTTTAAATTTTCAGGAAGTGTAAATTAAGTGGACCACATTAGAATGTCGCAAGCTGCGTTTCGAGGGGTTCAAAGATTATGAGAACCTTACACACATACAAACGTTACTCAGAAAATGGTCAAATTAGATTCACAGGACCCTAAAACGTCGAGATCTAATGAAAGGCCGATTTTCGAAAATTGGACTGAAAACCGTATCTTACCAATTTATGAAAATTAACAATTTCATAGGACATAGTTGAAGCACTGTTTTTTAAAATTTCAACTACGATGTCTTTCGAACACGTTAATGAATTTTGATCCACTTCACGATATCCGACGCAGTATTTTTGGACAGAAAAAGATGACCGCATACCAAACGTCAATCCATCAGGAATTTCACAAGTTATTTTGATAAACCTTTTTTTTTCGAATTGTATCGCATACGAATTATATCTCTCAAACGGACCAACTAATTTTGATCCAATTTGCGAAGATCAACGTTCTGTTTAAGGAGCTGGTTATATTATAGAATTCATCGGTAGTTTAAAAAATGTTTTTTTGAATTCTTTCTCCAACGGTGTCTCTTGAATAAATCAAACGATTTTTATGCAACATGTGGCAATCGATGCAACTGTTTTGAGTAAAAGAGCGGATTATGCTTTGATGCCGATCGATCGAGTATTCTAAAAGCTATTTCAAGAATGTATTTTTCTGAAAATGTTGTTGAATTCACATGTTAGTCGACTAAGTAAAGTCTCAAATTCATTCAGAGGGCTCTGTGTGCGCCTATTCAATAAGGTTCCTGTAGATATACAAGATTTACCCCTACATAAATTTAAGAGTGTTATTAAACAATCACTCAGTAAAAAAGGGTACTATGCAATTTCTGAATATTTAGAAGAAAAAAATCAATGGACATAAGCGGCTCGACCTCTTACCGGGCTGTGTCATTCCTAATTTGTTTTGTATTTGTTTTGGCTATGTATGTGAAAATTAGAAAAGAGCTACCCTTAAGTTTCTTGCTCGTTCTTCTTGAGGGAAAACTGCCTTCCCAACGAGCAGTAAAGTGTAAATTCACATAAAATGATGACGTATTTCAAGTGTTATTTTGTAACCTATGAAATAAAGATATTTTGAATTTGAATTTGAATTTGGAGATTTCTTAAAATCGGTTGAATCGACTTAAACTTGTTTAAGTTTAATGGTCCGCTTTCGAATTTCTCAAACTGCATACCGATTGAATAATCCGTTCAGTAGTTACAAGAGGCTTAATATACACACATAAGTACAGTCGTCACTCGGAAATTGGTCAAATTAAATTCGTAGAATCTTAAAACGTCAAGATCTGATGAAAACTCGATTTTCGAAAATCGGACTGTAAACAGTATCTTCCCAATTCAGGAAAATTTATCATTATCCATAGCACTAAATTAAAAATAATACTGCAAAATATGCGGAATAAATGACATTCGATGGAAAACTAGCGAAGCTTTGGATATTTCAGAGAAACAGTCGCAAGCATCTTAAAAATGAATAACGGCACGAGTGAACCACAGACAAAAGTCAGTGTCTGTGTATAGGACACTTATATAAAAATGCAGAAAACAATACTATGCGTTGTGTGCACTGTACGTATGCGCGCCGGCGAGCGCGCGGGCGCATCGCCTAGACCTTGACCGCGCTCTCTCAACTTTAATCCGAATTAGATGCCGCCATTGAAGCTGCACACGATCGTTTCGTCACACTCCCACAACGAAGACTATTTATTGTCACGCTTTATTATGTACACTCGCCGTAAATATATTCAATACCCGTTTCTGATTAAAATTCAGTAGGTGGCTGAGCTTTTGCCCACCGCTGAAATTTCTATTTGGATAACTAATGCAGATCCGTTATTGAAAGCGTATTTTGTTGTTCCTTTTCAATAACTTGTAGATATGAGGTGACGGGTAACAAATAACTGCGAAGCCAATTCCAAAAGCTTTTTGACTGAAATTGGCGCGCACATTTGATTAGTCACACGCACGCAGCTCGCGCGCGCAATACACATAAAACAATCCATTAAGTTGACTCACAAATCCCTGTAACCAAATGTTCAAGGATTTAAAACGTTTCGTTGCCACTATTCCAGGTTCTTGAGCTATATTGCCTTAATTTCTTAAAGGTATTAAAAAAAACTATTTTTATTTATTTTTTTATTTTGCTGGCTCGTATGTTCTTTTTATGAAGTGAACAAAATCTTTGAAGATCGAGAGAGGTGGAACATTCAGAATTTTTCATTCCTCTCTATAAATTCTAAGATCTTCTATATGCTATTATTGAACGTACAAACAGAGGTTTACGTATTAGATAGAAAGCTGTCATGTATGAAATATGATAGTGTTTTATAAAAAAAATCGCAGAAAAAAAGCGACAAAAACATTTAAACATATTTTTCTGCTTTACGACAATGTACGGGAAACGTACGGTAATCTTACATGAGTGTTCTAAAATCTCGGGTTGTATTAAATTAGATCGTATTCCCACTTCATAAAAACACTGTTACTTGTATGTGTAAGATAGGTACTTGGAACGTCATCATACTAAAATGGCGTCGCGTCATACCTTATAGAGACCGCCTTAAATTTTCATACCTATCGTCTATATGTATGTATTTTTTTTAGCACCTGCACAATCGCATTTAACAAAAAAGCTCAAGTGTGGTTTGTTTTTTCCTCGAAAATCAGCGCGCATACTTGAAACGTAAAGTGGACCTCTTGGACTTGTTTAATATGCAGTCAAATCGAAAAGTTTATGCTTTAGTACTCACAGCTTATGCTACTGTTACATTTAATTTAGTCGTATGTGGAAATATGGCAATCGAAAGTATTTTCTGCACGGTGGCGGTTTTGGTACTTATCCAGTTTTTTGTATTTGCCGTGGTGTTTACGGTGTACATTAAGCTATCAGGTCCCGCGATGATCAAGATTGTTATGTTTCGTATCAGGAGGTCACTGTCGTTCAGGACGAATGAAAAATATTGAATACACAAGCTTCGAAAATATAAAAATTTCTTAACTATCTGTGTCGGCAACGTATTCTTAATAATAATGATAACTTTTTAATATTACAATTATGTGTGGACAGTTCTTAGTAATAAAAAAAAAACTAGAATTCCTATATTTCCTACAAAATTATAATTTGCTTTTTGGTTATAGGGAAATGCTTTAATGATGTTTCATTAGTATCGATATCGATTATTTTCAAACCTTGTCTTGTATTGGCCATTTTATGCAATAGTAAATTATAATTTAGTACTGAATGTTTCTGATCCCGATCCCGCCCTCTATTTCGGTCCTAGCCCTCGCAGTGGCAAATATTGTCTCGTAAGGGCGAGAGGGCGCGTGAGGAATTGTCATATTCACCACTCCAAGCACACCGGTGAATTCAACGTACAATTCTGATTAGACAATTCTAAACGATCATGGAGCACAATGCAGGAGATCGTCCCGAGGAATAAAATTGTATGTGCCCGCAAGCCGCGGAGTAGAGCAGCGCCTCAGCTCCTTGCAGCTCCTCACCGGCGCCTCGGGACATTTATACGTGTGTAGATTTAAATCACATCGAGCGTCCGGCGCGGTTGACCGTTATCGCTGAACTCGCGATATCGAAGTTACGTGTGGAGGGTAGTATGGGAAGTATGCAAAAAACAAACACAGTGACCTGACGCGTACAGTTTTGTTTTCTATTCCGAGACCGTTCCCGATACTGGTCTTGACCTTCCCTAGGCATCGCTGAGATTTCTATGAATTTGTAAAAATCACTATGAACAACAAACGAATACCAAGAAACGGCAGACTTTTTATACACAAAATCATTTTTTGTTTGTGAATATAAAATCTACTGTTTCTTATTTCAGCAGATAGTCTACTATTCTGCAAAGAACATCCTTAGTTTCGACAACGGAGCAGTGCACATCTGACATATAAATATATTCAGCTTATTTTATATACGTAAAATATAGAAGACACTTCTGTTTCAGGGCTACTGTTATATTGAATACAAATGGAATCTATCGCTATAGTAACCTAAAACTATTGAGTTAGCATTTAATACAACCTGTTAAATGGTTGCATTAGTTAAATAAAAATGGTAGTGTCAATAAGGTGCAACCAGAAACAAATATCGTTGGTTTGACTGTTCAAACGGTCATTATTAATTTTATGAAATGAAAAAAACGTTAAATAAAATTTAGCGTTTTTTTCATTTCTATTGCAATACTTTTACTATTTTAATTATTCCCAATTGAACTCTTGAAATATTGGTACATAGATATAAAATGAACGGTGACCGATTTGGTATGAAGTGAATCAGAGAGTTAAAAAATATAATATTTCTGATTAAGAACTGTGACGCTTGCGGCGACTGGCTGTCCAACTCCTATAATTTATTAGAATTTGAATTACTATGATTTATTTATTTTAATTTACTATGATCCATTATTTATTATTGATCAATGACATGTGCTGTGAAACTTATTAATCAGGTAGATAAAGTAACCTTTTTTTTTTAACGCACGCATTAATATTTTAGTTTTCAGTGAGCTAAACAAAAATTAATGGATTGTAAACGTTACCTTTGTCGTTTGTAATCAAAGCATGTATTTTATATTTTACATAGTAATTTTCTTTGAGGACACATCCTTTCTAATAATTACTATTTAAATTTCTCGGCCTAGAGCAGGGAAAAAAAATCATGAAATAATTGCCGCATGCGAATGCACACAAGTCTCATTAATGACCAGATTTTTTTTCGATAACTTCTTATGCTTTCTTTTGCATTCTATTTTTATTCCTCTTCTAGATCTCTATAGCACTTGAGCATAAAGACGGAGGTACATAGCGCAAATAGTAACAATAATATTTGTTTTAATGCCAACAATAATTTTATTATAGCCAGGGATAGATTTACATATGGGCATTGTGGGCAGCAACCCAGGGCGCCGTAGATACTAAAGGTCCCTAGCATCGAAAACAATGGAAGACACTGTGAATTAAAAAAAAAAAATAACGAAAAATTTTCGAAATTCCGGACATAAGATTGGCAACCGTGAGATAAATCAACCCGTGTACAGCACCTGTTCGAAAAATTAAAAAGAATATTTCTTGCCAATCACTAGCTTTAAAACGAAGCGCGCCTTCTGTATATCGTATACGTATATAAAACAAATATAACAAAAGAAAATATAAGAGAACAATGTCGAATAGTCGTTGATTCAATCATTTATCAGTTTTTTTTGTCTATAAATTGTGATTTAATCAATGATGAATAAAGAAATGCATTTGCAAAGGTTGTTTTTTAGGGTTCCGAGTTAAAACGGCAAAAACGAAACCCTTATAGTTTCTTCATATTCGTATGTCACATGCATTTTATTCAAAAACTGCAAGACGTATATTGATGAAATTTATAGTATATGTGTTTGTATAAGCCGCTACTTAGTTTGGTAGTTAAATAACAAAAATAAATATTTTAAGGGAGGGCACTGGGCACATATGTAATAGAAGCTGAAAAAAAATTTTTTCAGAAACCTCAACGTGTGGCGCATATTTCGACAGTTCTTTTAAAAACATTCTAAAGTTTTTAAGCAATTTTTCTGATTACATGAATGATTTCGAAAACAACCACTTCGAAATCAGCAGAAATTGTGTCCCACCCTTTTTTTTTCAGCAAAAAATGTACGTTTTTGTTCGTAACCATCTCATTTATTTTGAACGAATCGACTTATTGGAATACGGCTTATAACATCCTAAAGGGTTTCTATTATTTAAAATTTTCTTAAAATTTAAACCGATAAGTGGCGATACGTATTGAGTAGCCTAAAAAAACAAATTTTAATCTAACAAATTAAAATCTAATTGATATTATTTTTAAAACACTGTGTCGAGTGCTGCAAATCTGATCAAAATCGATGGTTTCTTATGAGAGATTTTGGTTGTCAAAAAGTTTTTGAAAGTGTTTTTTCTTTTGCTAAGATAAAATTCAAAAAATGTACGTTTTTGTTCGTAACCATCTCATTTATTTTGAACGAATCGACTTATTGGAATACGGCTTATAACATCCTAAAGGGTTTCTATTATTTAAAATTTTCTTAAAATTTAAACCGATAAGTGGCGATACGTATTGAGTAGCCTAAAAAAACAAATTTTAATCTAACAAATTAAAATCTAATTGATATTATTTTAAAACACTGTGTCGAGTGCTGCAAATCTGATCAAAATCGATGGTTTCTTATGAGAGATTTTGGTTGTCAAAAAGTTTTTGAAAGTGTTTTTTCTTTTGCTAAGATAAAATTCAAAAAATGTACGTTTTTGTTCGTAACCATCTCATTTATTTTGAACGAATCGACTTATTGGAATACGGCTTATAACATCTTAAAAGGTTTCTATTATTTAAAATTTTCTTAAAATTTAAACCGATAAGTGGCGATATATAGTGAGTAACCTAAAAAAACAAATTTTAATCTAACAAATTAAAATCTAATTGATATTATTTCTAAAACACTGAGTCGAATGCTGCAAATCGGATCAAAATCGATGGTTTCTTATGAGAGATTTTGGTTGTCAAAAATTTTTGAAAGTATTTTTTCTTAAATAACATTCGAACATGTAGTCAGTTCGATTTTTGCATTCATGTCACATTTTTTAAACATAAAAAACTGCATTGAATGTCGCGAACGGGTTCAGAAACGGTTCATTCCATCACGGTTGAAATTGTTTTTATTAAAACCGTAAAGGGAAGAGATACAAAAACGAGCAGTCCAAGCTCGAAAATAGCGGGTAGTTTAGGGTTGCTCCGAAGGGTCAACTTACTTTCTTATTTTTTTTTTCTACGCCGTATAAATCATTACAGAAAATTGTTTTATACCTAAATTGCAGTCAGTTCGATCGGTAAGGTAGGCCCCAGAGTGGCGTTAGCCCAGGACCGCACAAATTCCAGCCGTCCCTGATTATAATCCAGCCGCTTATAAGAGAGTCGCATTAACAAATAGCCGCATATTAAATACCGTGTTTTTATTGTTTCGTCGACTGTACCTAGTAAATGGCTGGTTAGTTCGTCTCATGCTTTTCACTGCAATCTTATTGTACGCACGTCGTTAGCGAGCGGACAAATTGAATTTATCTAACAATAGATACCGTCTGTAACTCCGATTATTTCAAATTGCCGATTTAAAGATCTTGAGCAATATCTGTACGACAATTTACTATTTTATTAACTCATCGCATTCCAATCGACAGAATAAGTGGCTGTTTGTTAAGACAACTAGGTAGGTATCTACTTGAAGATTCGTCTTGAGGAAAAAACTGGGCAGGTGCGAATAGGACTCGTACCCTGATGGTTCCGTACATAAGTGATTATGTATGTGGAAGATATTTCACTCATCAAGAGTCTCGGTGATTTTTGTTTGATTTAGCAAACGATGTCTGAGTTATTTATTGGTCCCAACAACGTCGAAACTTTTGCCTTTTTCAAAAAATTTGGAAGTTCCTCAAAAATACCCGAGTTTTTAAGAACCTTAAGTTTTCATAACGCGAAGGTTAAAAAATGTCCTCTCTTGTATTGATCTACATCGCGGTCCATACTCTATTTGTAAATGTAAGTTTGTATATATATAAAAATATTTTTGAAATTATATAACTACAAATTAACAATTTTCAGATTTTTTTTTTCTTCACTTGTGCTGTAAGACCAAATTTCATGATTTTAGTCAATGGAAAGTTTCCTATAGGTTTTAATTTAATTGCGAGGCCGTATTTTGGTCGTTTTTTGAATCCGTTGACTTAGAAGCTTGATTTTTCTAAAGTTTCAAGAGACCGTAAACATAAGTAATTTATTTTCAACCTCAACACATTCCTGAGAAGAAGGATCCTGACAGACGAACAACGAAATGATCCTTTAAGGGTTCTTTTTCTTTTGTGGTACGGAAGCCCAAAAATGGCGACACTCTCACATACGCTGCTACTGAGTTGAATACATATGTGACAATAATGCTTTAGCATCGCTGTAATACTTTAAATTGCATATATGATAAAATATATGGGTCTGAAGTAGTTTCGTGCTGGATCTTGTTGTATTTTCTGAATTGTTAGTTAATAAATAAATTTGTTATAATTTTTGGGGAGAGTGTGCTTATACACTTACTTCATGTTCAAAAATGACGAGTGCACGTGAACTTTACGTGCTTTTGTTGTAAACTTATTTCATATGACGTCGCGGCGACAAGCTAAAAACATTAAGTCGTACGAAAATTTAATAGAATATATCGGGATCGGAATCGTAACTGAAAAAGAAAAAGCTAGACATGAATTCGAAATAATTCATTTTCATAACCACATTTTTATATCAGATTCGCGGGCGCAACTTATCAGGTACACATGTATTAAAATAATTATCAATGAACATAGTCTAGATTGACATATTATTATGAAGTTGATGTTTTGAAATACTGGCCTTTGACTTTGAATATTTTTGACATAGTCGTTACTGGGGTGGGGACGAACTCGAAATCAAAATTATAGGCCGTGTTCGTTGGCGTTTTTTACGCATGCGCCGCAATATTTTATACTGCGCATTGCAAAATTGAATTTTGACATGCGCAGTAGGCGGTTGGTGGTTTGCGCACCGTGGTGGTCCAATACAAATGTGTATTGCGGCGCTTGCGCCAAAAAAAAGGAACGCCAACGAACACGGCCATAAATGCAGGTACCGCTTAAGGTTTTATGAAACGTCACTTCCGCATCAAACGAAGATTTAATTTCCTCTAGAGTTGTGCTCAAAGAAGTTTTTCTTCAAACACGATTTGCTTCTCCTTTTCTTCTTTCATGCAACTGTGACACCGCTAATGTAAAAAATGTGCCAAAGAAAAGATATCGTCTCTCATTCTTAGATGTTTTTGAATCTCCGATGAGCCAAGTGTACCACGATCCTATCATATTGTTCTGGTGACGAACAGATATCTCGTATTACACAAAATCGGAATATGAAATTTCTCCCTTAGTTAGATTACAAATTACTTCGCATAAAAAAATTAAAATCGAAGAAGTGACCTCTTTGATTTCGAACGAACCTTCTGGAATACGCGTATAGGCGCGTTTTTTCCTGTTCGCTCGATTCGTTCGGTGTAAATAGCGTGCTTTTTTTTTTCGTAAGACGCATTACAGGCTCGCCGGCTCGAGCTTTTTTGCTTTCTTTGTTAAAACGAAGACACTCTCGTGTGTCGATGACCGGGCGAGGTGCACGACCCGTGCTCTAAATAAGGCGACGCGCGAGAACGCCGCCAGCCTGTGTGGTGGTGATGCTGACTGATGGCCAAGTACTGTATATTATAGAACGCAAAATAGATTAGACACGATGACACCGGCATCGAACCTAAGATCGATAAAAAAAATACTAAGTCATGGTCATCAAAGTGTCTGTCTGCGTTATACATGTAAAAGTGTGTTGCAATTGTACTACTGTGTATTAGTGATCACGCTGTATTAAGGTCCTCTCTGTCTAGCAACTTCAAAATGTCACGTTTTGATTATAGGCATAGTAATTTTCAACTACAATCCCGCTTCACTTCTTCTTAAAAAAAAATAAAAACTTCACAAAAAAAAATTTACAAAATCTGCTCTTGTTCGATAAAGGTCGGGGTGAGAGGGGTTATTTATAATTTTAAATCAGAATACTGGTTTAGGGTAACAAAAAAATGATCGGTGACAACGACTCGATTGCACAATCTGAGATTTGTAAGAAACATTAAAATAAACATTAAATTAAAATTAAATGGCATCTCTCAGAGAAAAATTTAAGGAAATTAATATCCTAACTTTAGCATCACAATACATATACGAAAACCTGGTATATGTCAAAAGACATATGGAATCGTTCCAAAAAATTAGCGACATCCATAACATTGACACTAAACATAAGAACGATCTTACTGTTCATAAAACCCGTCTAAGCAAAGGTTTAAGTCTAAAGCAAACTCTTTAAGGGACAATGTTATAATGAGATTCCAGTTGAAATTCAAAATTTGCAATTTGGTAATTTTAAACATTTCCTTAAAAGAAGGTTATATGGCAAAGGCTATTATACCGTGTCTGAATATGTTAATGAAATAAACCCATGGGATTGAACTGCTCGGCTATCTGGTTACTTCATGTTATTACTAAGTGTTGTACTAAATTATCAATTATTCAATATTTTGTATTGATGAATAAAAAAGAACAAACCTTGAGTTTTTTGCCCATTCTTCTCATGGTGAGTCAGCATTTGGAATGGGTGTTAATTTTAATGTCAAAAACAGTTGTTTATGACACATTTCAAGTGTAATTCTATTACCTACGAAATAAAGATATTTTTGATTTAGTTTCATTCGATTTGATATCGGACATATCGCTGTGCGCGCCCGCCGCGTGGGCAATCGTCCCAGAGCGGGCCAGCTGGCAGCTTTTTTACCATAGAGAAGTATATATAGGAAGGCTGTATATACTTCTGTACATACAGGCTGTATATTACCGGCTGACTGCAGAGGCACGCCGGCGCAGCGCGGCTCGAGCGCCGACGTCCGACATCGGCCGCGCTCTCGGGGCACGGACCACGCCCTCTTAATCGGACTTCAATTAAAAAGTCATTGGACAATTCGTCCGTAATTAGCTTAGAGCCCGCATGTCTTTTCGTTCGAAGGCGATGCGTTGAGCGATCTAAAAACCTGTCGGCAACAAAACGACGTTCGGTCGACAGTCGCAGACGCAGGCATGTATCATTGCAGTTTTTGTTTTGGGCTTGTATCGTATTGTGTTCGATAATTATAAACAGTACGGTACGATAATTATAATTTCGAACGGCTTGACAGATTGAAACCCAACTTTAGCATTTCAAAAAGTTTCATCGAACTTAGATTTCCTGAAAATTTGAACCGATTCAGACTAATAGGTTCCAAGAAATCTCAAAAAGACTACGAAAAACATTTTTTTCAAATTTTTTTGGAATAAGTTTTAAACGGCTCACCGATCGATTCCAAAAATTAATCAGCTCTTAACATCAAAAAACCACATCGGCCGTTTGGCCGGACAAAATCGGTTGATTCGTTCGTGAGATATCGTGAATGAAAAAAATTTAAAAAATATTTTTTCTCAAAAATCTCCGCAATTTTTTATCTGATCAATTTTTGTTTACAAAATATTTATAGGACTCGCAAAACTGCACCGATTGCTGTTAATCGCGTCAAAATTGGTTTGACCTATTCAAAAGTTATAGCAGATTGAAAATTAAAAAAAAAAGAGTTTCATCAATTCTTTGAAGAAACATCATTATGGAATCATTTTAAAAGCATATTTTAAATATTAACTTACAAACCACTCGCAAATTTTTGAAGACTAAGTTTGAAAGTAGCTAAAATTGGGTTCGATAATTATAAACAGTAACGTTATGGTAATTCTTAAATGTTAAAAAACAGAGTCAACAAATTTTTATACATGTAATTAATTTATCTCAGGAGAAACAAAAGTACTATTAAAACTTTGGAATTTATTGTTCACGGTTATCTATAAGAAAATGTTACCATGAATCTACAACAGAGGTTATTTTCGAACCATATTTGTTCTTCTTATTGTTATTTACATTGAAATTGTACCTTACAAAGATTTTTTAGAAGATAATGATTGAACGGTAAGGAATGTACTCATCAATTGCTTAATGAGAAACCAATATTTTGTTATTTTAATTAAGATTGCTTTACTTAAAATATAATTGATATTTATTCTGATTTTTTAATACTTTCATCCTTTTTCCTAAATTAAATTAATTATATTTAATATGCGAGATAGGAGAAAACTCCAATATTTTTATCCCTCAAGGATAGACAAAAAACCACAGGCTGAAAAACAACACTCTTCAGTTAACAGCATTATGATGATTATATTATTGTATCTTAATGTTACTCTTTGGCTCGCGTTTTTTTTTTTTAATAACCTTATTTTCACATTTTACTCTGTGACCTGTGTCGTATGTGTGGTCTGGATCGATGTTATTTATATATTTGGTTCTGCAATACTCTTCTAGTATGTTTCTATTCCAATGAGCTTGATAAGATTTGTCATGCTTTTAAATGTTGATGGTCTTTCTCGCCTTAATTTTTTGAACAACAATGCAAATGAAAGTATAAAAATCAATTTTTGGAATCATGTCACGACTCAAGATCTCAGATCTGTTTAAATCAGCTCTTTTCATAGTTCTGTTTCTCTCAAGAAAAAAGGAATCCTTACAGGATCACCTCATTGTCTGTCTACTTATCTATCCGCCTGACTGCCAAGACATTTTTTTTTTCAGGTATCAAACATAGACGAAAATCATCGAAAGTGTCGATGGATGCATCGCCGTGCAAACTTAAGTTTGTGCGAAATTCCCAGGGCGCGAGTGCTTTTCGCATTTATTCGATTTTTTATCATAACTAAATAAATACCTGCAACATATATTTTTCAACGGCGTCGAGGCCATTGTGCAGGTCGCAGCATAACAAAGAGCATACACTCTTATCCAAACCAACAATCTCGGGCACTGAATGCATAGTGAATGCGGCGCATTAAACTAAATTGCACCGGCAGACGTAAGCTCCCAGCACAATCGGACACGTAATGATCCACGGAGCGGTCCCGAGTTGCATCACGGGGCGGCCGAGTGTCGGCGTGTGCATGCACCTGAGTTGTGCAACGTGTGGTAAGTTTCACAGTATCCATAGCGATTATAAAACACGCCCGTCTCTCCCGCTGTTTGTTCATCCGTTTGTGTGCTCATAAATCGAAACTTCTATTCCGATTCGCATGATTATTTTTTATTATGAAAATGTGTTATTTGGTCAAGTTTTAAAATACACTCGCTTGTGCTCTCCGCTTTACTCGCGTGTTTTAAAATGCCTTCCTTATTTTTTTAAACGGATCAATAGCAATGACCGAAGCCGACGCTGGTCACGAAATGGAATCGCGAACATAATCTAGATCAGAATCGAGAATTATCCCGAAATTCGTTTAACTACAAAGATCTATCGGTGTCGTCGACGTTTAACATCCGACAGTCAATTAATGTATTATTAATTGATTTCGTAGATGTATCTGCACTAGCTTCGATCCACGGCTCCGCCGCGTGCGCATCGGATGAACTGCTTCATCTTTCGTGACGCCCGATCACGCTGCCCAACTCTATATACACATGCACAAAACTGACCGCGAATTTTGGTCTCGCTATGTTGTAAGTTAGAAATTACGTTTGAAGTTTCTCTGGTAAATTAACAGTATAAAAGAACATCCCGCCGTCACTCGTCCCCATAATAGAATATTATACTCGTATTCCTATTCGATTACCTACTCTTTGAAAATACAGTTTGGTTCAAAAAATAGAACATGCAATATAGAGACTAAGTGTCTAGTAGATTTTTGTAGAAATCTCACTATTATATTTGGTCACGTGGTGGAACTTTTGAAAAATTTTGACGTGTTGTGTTCTCAGATGAAGCGTAGATTCAGAAAATAGCCCTGATTTAAAAGTTTATATATGTTATTATTGTTCGCCATTCTCAAGGGATCTTAAAGAAATTCGGTCACTTATTATTCAGGCAATTACCTTGGTCGAGTTTGAAGATGAACAGAATCAACTGGTTGATTTAGAAATAGTGGCCATTTAAAATTTTCAAAATATCGAAAAAATGCTATTTTGATGATTTTTCATCGAAGAACATGCAAATAATAGAACTTAGCTTAATGCGGAGAAATCTTTGCATTCATTCATGCAATTCTTTATATTGTAAGTAACAGGGAGGATTCTGCTTCTGTTTCTGGCATTTTTTTACTACATACTAACTTTAGCCCGCGGTTCCGCCCACGTAGACATAAAATTAATTCCTTCGTCTCATATATCGCCCCATCACGAAATCAAGGTCCCGTTCCAAATTTTGATCCTAATAAATAATAATAATAAATTTTTATTTAAATATATAAAATAGTCAATTTCTCTCATTCTGGATTCCAATCGCGATTTCGGTCTCGCTTTAAATTCTGATCTCAGTACTGCTTCTCATTCCGATTCTGACCCCATTCTCAGTTTTAATTTTATCCCACACTCGACTTTGACCTAAGTTTCATTCACTATTTCGACCCCAGTCACGACTTATACTTCTCGCTCTGTGTGCATTTCGATTCTGCTACCCATCACGGTTCTGATTTGAACGAAGACGTAGAAAATGCTAGTATCAAAATAAAACTCGGGCTATATTACTGCGGGACAAAGTTGCTTTCTATTAGTGTAAGACTTTTTAAAATCTTGTAAAGATGAAGCCGAGTTTTTTTTTTTCGAAAGCTTCTCGTTCACGCGTACAAAACTAGTTTTATAGTAACCGAATAAACGGTTTAAATAGGCAAAATAGAAACGGTTAAAATACACAGAACGGTTTTCCATAATATTTCATCCCTTATTTCACGCTTTTAAAGCTACTTTTCCAAAAGTGATACATGTCGTTATTTTTCATTTGTAAGCAATTAAAATATCAGTTTTGTTATCAATAGCTTCAGCCCTTTCTTTTACAAATAATAATTTCAACAGATGTTTCACCTCTTTTAAGGTTACTTTTAAGAACGAATCATGTCATTATTTTTATTAGTAATGATTATCAAAAATATAAAGTTTCAAATAAATAACTTTAGCTATTTTAATTTTCAATACAACATTTCATATTTTACCCCCTTCGAAGTCAATAAAAATAAAAACAAAATATGTATTTCTTCTTTATTTCTGCGAATAAGTAAAATGTGTAGTTTGACATTTGTAGCTTCAACAGTTTCGATTTTCCATACAACATACAAAAAGTTATTTCACTATTTTCACACCCTTAGGGATAGAATTTCTAAAGATCCTTTGTTAGTTGTCTAGTAACATGAATCTCTCTACAAAATTTCAAATCTAGATCCAGTAGTTAGGGCTGCGCGTTGATATATCGGTCAGTTTACTCTTTATTATATATATATATATATATATATATATATATATATATATATATATATATATATATATATCGATAAATACCAGCTCCTTGCGGCTTAATAATTGTGTATATATTAGGTATGTGTACGTTGATCTCGTAAATAAAACAAAGTTATTATGTTAATTAAATATTTAATCTCAATGAACAATGCATCACAAAAGTTCGATATAGTACAATATCGAAAATATACAGGAACAAGCACTCGGCATACGCATCTTTATACGTTCGTTTATAAAACATATTCATATATTATATATCTCTTAAATTAAATAATTTATTTTCCTTTTATTTCCGACGTCTTCTCTAAGAACTGTACGTATTTTCATACAATGCATAAAGTAATACGTCTTATCAAACACTAAAAGAAATATTAATCATTGTGATTTTTGGTCCGTTATTTCCTTCAAATATCGTTTGAAGCAGTTTAGAAGGCTGTCAACAAGGAGTTTAACAAATATTAATACGGCTTACAGCTAAAATCACACAAGGCACAGACATCTTACATCTATTCTATTCTATAGTGAAGTATAAACCCGTCGAATTATCGTAACATTCAAAGTCATTTTACGGTATTTATCGATGTATCTGGAAGACCTGCATACAATTTTTGAAATATAAAAAATGAAACTTCTTTAGCTCAATTTTCCTATTTCGCGACACCTAAAATGCGCTGAGTGTTGCGGCCGTAGGCTTTCACAAGTAAAATGTTACGCGTCACGGGTAAGAATATGTTTCGAGGACACCTATTGAAGTCAATAGTTATTATCGAGAATTGTGAGAATTCGAAGAAGTGAATCACCAAGCAAATGTCGCACCATCAAACACGACACGCGGAATGATATACAAGTTCTAATTTTATTGTGTGCTTTAAATTATATCAAGAATGAGTAAAAATTTATAGCTACAAAAATCAAAAATTTATAAATAATTAATAAAAAAAAATGTAATTAATAAAATAAGATCGTTCCGTGATACTTTGCTAAAATTTTCTTGACAGCTTATTTTTGGTGTTCTTAATTTATTTATTTATTTTTTGTTATTGTTTTGGTATAAATTTTGTTTTGATTATTTTAAGTTTAAAGAAGTTTCACTTTTACCTTGTATTCTTAAAAACAATGCTATCTTTTTCTCAATTCATGTATGTGGCACCGGCACAATTATTTTCAGAGGGATGCATATGTGTTTTATTTGTTTATTTTTTCAGTGTGTTTTTCTTCCTAAATAAGCAAAACCAGGTCGGACGAGTGCACCTCCTCACGGTGCCCATAAACATGACTCACCACATCGTATGCTTCCGATATCGTCCCCGTTAAGAAATTCACCGGCCGAACGGTCTGTGAAAATATAACAAACCGCTTTCGACGGGCCTATACTTAGTGTAACTTTGAACTCTTTAACACGATTACATGACGGTGCTCACGTCGAAGGGGATTTTTCATAGCGATTAAAACTACCGGTCGTCTTCTAAGCACTCTGATGATGAAGGTCGAGAAGCGTCGATAAGCTTTCGTCGTGTTCGACGGTCGGGCGTCATTGTTTAGAAGTCGTAGGAGCCGCTCTCGCCGCTCTTCCCGATGCGGAATACGAATCTATAGAAGAGTCCCGCGACGGCGCCGCCGAGGCACGGGCCCACCCAGTACACCTGCGGGGAGAGGATGTCGCATCGGTACAGTGAGATGATAATGTGTCGCTGTCGGATTGAATCGATGCGATTGACCAATTTTTCAGTAAAAAATAAAAAACAGTATCTGGTGACGATAAAAATAATAGAATTCGTTTAGAGCCACTCGACGAAACGTTAGATCTATACTACTACATAATGACACAGTATCGTTACATAAAAGTACCATTTTTGGACATCATGCTTGTGATTAATAACAAAAAAAAATGTAGTTGGCGAAAAGTTTAAATTGTGAGTAAAATGCTGAAATTTCAGATTTAAGGTTGTGCATAATCGAAGGTCCATAATTTTATAGTATATCATTGAATTTTTCCTGTTTGTTACTGGTTTTTATTTTAATCTCGTCATCTATTTAAATTAAATACTTCATCGATTTTAATAAACAATCATATAGAGGAAAAAACATGAAATTTTTGCTGCATTCAGTTGAATGCAGCAAAAGAATCAAACCAGGTTCTAATAAAAATGTTTCTTGCTTATGAACTGAAAAAATATCCTCTTTTTTGTTTCTAAAATCTTTATTTAATAGAACCGTTAAATTATTACTAAATATATTAAATTGTTGTACATCATCGGATTAACCTGGCCTATCTACATAAATGCAAGTCGTATTTACATTGCTTTTACACGCAAAATAGACGTATACATTTATAAATACGCATGGCATACACAACATTAAAAGGGAAAAAAATAGCTACACGTTTCCGCACTAGCTATCGAATAATGAACTAACGCTGTGTCTAAAATTCGTATTAAATACCGTTAGTCAAATAATGTAACACACAAAATCTATCTGTCGACGTAAGAGACGAATCCATAGTAAGTGGCCGCTTCCCCTTTCACCGCGTCACGTGCCGCATCGCTCTCAACTCTATCACGTGACGGCTGATTTCTTGTTCGTATTACGTAACTCGCAGTTTTGATATCAGAATATATTCATAAGCGACTCGATCAAATAAGTTTCCTATAATCTTCCATCGTCCCGATGAAGACAAGAGAAATGATAAAACACGATTAACGATCTCATGAATCTTTTACACGACAACTATAAAACGTCTTCCAGGCGAATGAGCAACTAGCCGGAACAACCGGTGTTCTAAGTTTTTTTCGACACCTGTTTGAAAGATTCCAAAACAGCTCAATAAATTCTGGAAGTGCCAACTTCCGACGCTGACGTTCTAAAGCAGGTCACCAAAACTGTAGAATAAAGTAACTTGCTGACGCAAAATGAATCTTCGTTTGGCGTTTAATATATCGTTCGCAGTTTTTGATGCTCTCGTATCTCCGTTTGGTATATACACTGTTGTGTAAAACAAAATATGTATTCACCCTTATGAAGAATTAAAACCTTTAGCAAACTCCCAGGACTTCATACGGCTGGAGATAAAGTAAGACCCTGTGGCCCCTGTAGCCCTATAACTTAATCTTTCATATAAATATCTCTTCTTAAACCTATTCTATTTACGCTTTGTATTTAACTTAAAATCCCGATCTCAATATAAGTTTTAGTTAGTTCCGTTACGTATTACATTATTATTATGTAACCCTCTAATTTAGTAAAATTTTACATCACTACACTTAAACTTTGTTACATTATGTTATAGCGCGTCACAATAAATTACACTCTAGTTACAATACAGTCTATTTCATAGCCGATTAGGAATTAGAAATCATAAAAACCGAAAATTTGCAAATCTTAAATGTTTTAGATTTGACAGCTTTTGCCACAACCAAAAACTTTTTAACGTACGATTATTAAGACATTGAAATTTAACCTGAGTCAAAATCGGCGCATCAACTAGTCTATAAAAAAACTCTCCATATACACACATCTAATTTTATTTAAATACGAGTGAGATATTTCAATCATCAATGGAAATGTTTTTGACAGTAGGTACTAATATTGCCGGCTACCTTATTGACAATCAAGGCGGAAGCTCGCCCTAAAACATTTGTATTATCCAATGTAATTGCTTATCACGTTCGGTCGGACAGCCTCCGACAGATAACACCATTGACTGTTGTGCAACAATTATAAATACAATATCTAAGGGCTATTTCCGTCCGGGGGCGCTTTCACTTCTCCACACGCATCGCAATCATCATTACGTTTATGTTGCATTGTTTCCGTTACGCCATTTTCTCGGCGCGTTCCAGAGGCGCCCGCGTGATGGACGGCCCGCCATTTTTATAAGATTCCCATACACTGTACAGCACGCTATTACACTGGATATCACATGTTGAACACACAATCACAATAACGACTCTTATAATGAGCATAAACATACTTAGGTCGTGTCGTGCTAATCGTGACTTGCTTTATTTTTATGATTTTTTTTTTATAATCGTACAAAATCGTGAATATTGTACTAAGTTGTGAAACGTCATGAGCATATTTCGCGGATTAGTGAATTAAAGGCATACATCAAATATTTCTCAAAGGAGCGGGACAAATAAAGAATATTATGAAAAATCGCAAAAAGAAAATTATTAAATAAAGTGAATTCATTTTCGCTCTGTATTACGAAGTTTGAAGTGATCCGAGAGATCTTCTATGAACTAACTATCTAGTAACTTGTATTGTCCCAACAGTATCGTTTCCTACTTCAGTTTCAATCGTTATCAAAAATCTCATTTTAGGATTTAACAAAAAACAACCTATTTATAGCCAGCTACAAGTGGCTGTAGATGTGTTTCTGCAAATTTAACTAACCCCAATTTCATACATCGCTCGTGTTCCATAATAATTTTACATAAAAGTATCACAAATTTCCGTTCTCAGGCATCCATTTTCCTAGAAAGGTTATAAAACTTTTTCATATGTAAAAATACTCTCAAAGTTACATATTACGTCGCGTTCGCGTAACTGACCTCTGAGCGGACGTAACACCGCTCGCTTCGACGTGACCGGCCGGTGTGTGGTCGGTCACGCATAAAAAAAATCGTGTCATCGTTTAGCTACAACACTAACGGACAGGCAACGTATGATAGATCGATGTTGTTGCGTGTCTTAAGTAATACGTTAATCGATGTATCGATTCGGATCATTCGGTTACTGTTTAATTCGAGGAAGTCGATACGGTTCTAATGTGCTTTTTTTGCAATCCGATTTTTTACGATTCATATTAAATTGCATATTAATTTTATATTTAGTATTGTTTTATAACGTACTATATGTATTGACCGTCTTTATCGTATATATTAAATTAACATGAAATATACAAAATATGTTTATCTTATTGCATGAGTTGATTTCACAGACAATAGCTTTTCTGAGCCTTTATTTGTTTTTATTTTCTTTATAATATTCTATATATACCTAATATTTACGTTGAAAAGTATGTCTTCATTCAAATTTAAAATAAAATAGTTATAATAATAAGACAATAAATAAAGTATTTAATGTTATATGCTCACCCAATGCGCGGTCCAGTTGGCGTTGACGAGGGCAGGCCCGAAAGACCTGGCAGGGTTCATACTTGAGCCGCTATACGGAATCTGAACAGACACCGAATCATTGTTTAGTTAAACATAACACCAATTTAAGTACTAAGCTTTAACTTCATTGATTATGTAGGGCATTTGGTATTCTAAGTAATATGGTTTCAAAATGGTGTTATTTTTAAATGTAAACAGATTGAAAGTGTACATAGTTTTTTTTATCGAATACCAAATATTTATGTTCCTATAACAGAATAATAATCTGCTTATTGTTAAGAATAGTAAACTACCAAAGATTTTATTTGTATCATTTTTAGAAAAAAGTTATAAAAATACTTTTGTGAAAAATATTTGTTAAATTTGGAATGTCGTCAATTGATTGTGGCATGGAGTACCATTCGAAAGCACTAACTCACAGAATAAAATCGAGACACTAGCTACATAATTGGACCAATTTCAATTATTCCCATTTTCATGGTAAATTTTGAGTTTTGGCAAAAAGATGTATACCTAATTTGCATTGAGACAAAAACGTTTACAAAACCTCAAACGTTTTCACCATAAAACTTACGAAATTCAATAAATGCGTAGACATGATAATCAAATAAAATTTCGTATAATTTTAACAGTTAATAAAAAATAGTATCTCAACAATTACTTAGGCTAGAAATTCTAATATATTTAGAAAGGGACTACAGACTGCAAATATTATAAATGTAAATAAATATCGAATTCACAATTGAACTTCTCATGTTAAACAGCGTTTGAACAAAATAAAAAGCATGAAACTATACATACGAAGGCGGCGTGGCAGGCGGTGATGCTGAGGCCGATGGCCAGGGGCGCAGAGCCGCGCAGGTCCGAACGCCGGCCGTCGCACACGCCCTGCACCACCAGCACCAGCACGAACGTGATGAGCGACTCCACGAGGAAAGCCTGCGCGGGCGACGTTGTGACATGGTTTAGTGCGTGTATGGGGACGTTTATTTATTGAGACTTGGGTGTGTACGGTTCTTAATAAATTCTTATGGTTTGGAAATTCGGTTAAAAAAAATGATTCTTATTATGTCAATGATTATTTTATTAATGATAAAAAAAATCAGCCGTATATGCTGACAATTGTTGTTAAATCGTATGTTAACTGAAGCGCTACATATCCTCTCTTTTGCAAAACCACAACAATTTATTACTAATAAACATTGATAGAAATCGCTTACCTGAGATTCAGTGATCATGGAGGGCAAAGTCATGCCGAAATTGTCTTGCTTGGTGTCGGGTATGGACAACTACAAATAAAACATTTCATTCATTTCTATCGTTATTACAAACGTTATATACAAGGGCGTGTAATATTGATTAGCCAAATGGTTATGGAGTGGAGTTTTAGTCTTGAAATTCTATATATTCGTAGAACACCGAACTTTCTAAGTTCAATGTATGCGTGTGTGTGTGTGCGCATTTATGTATGTAGAGAGAGATTGTGTGTGTGTGTGTGTGTGATCGTGTAGAATTTTCTAGAGAGCTGCGCCTCGATTACAAAAGGTGACCATATTTATAGCGTATTCAGTTAAAATATATGGGTCTCTCACAAGACGCATTTCCCACATGTATCGAGTTTCTCAAAGGCCATTGAGTACGTTGCCTTAGAGGTGCGCCTGCTAAGAATCTCCAACATGTCGTAATATTTGTATTGAAGTATATCTTTGTATTGAATTTTAATGGAAAAAGGAGTGTAGAAATGTGTTTTAGGGTGCGTGCTGTAAAAAATAACATTGGATAAAACCTTTTCAATTCTCCTAAAATTTTATTTTATAATTCTTTACACACCAGATATTTAAGACATTTTGTTTAAAAATATTGTATTGTATGTAAAAGATATCACTACAATGTTTTAATATTTACAATATGATTACAATGTATAGTAATTGAAAATAAAAGATTTCTGAGCAAATGGTAAAAAGGTATAGATTGTTTTTTTAAATTTTGTGAAAATTAAGCTGGAGTCCTAGTACTTTCTATTTTTTGCAGACCATGTAGGATCTCTTAGTTTGGTTGGATTTTTTTGTATTACTGTGAGATAAAGCGGGACGCCTTCGATGAGAATTTTGATGGTATTTGATTAATATGTTTACGAACGTATAAATGTGATCCTGTGCTTTCAACAAGTACGCAAATATAAAATAATCTTAAAATTATAACTTTTAATGCGTGAGTAATTTCAAAATTAATTATTGAATAATTACTTAATGATTTTTATTTTATTCTAAATATGATCTACATAATGTTATATTTTAGTAAAAGTATGAATGCAATATTTATTTAAAGTTTTTAGAATACAAATCTTTGGAAAACTGTTGTGACAATATTATGTATGAAAAATATTCAAATATAATAATATTGTACTCTTCTTTGTATGTTGGTTTTATTGAATTATAAAGGTACAGTACAAAGCACGAAACTTTGCCGTTCTGAATTGGCTGCGAATGATATAGTGCGCAGTATTACGCTCCCCGAATCTTCCTTCTTCCCCGCCGCGTTCCTATTTTACCTACCTATTTTCATTGCGACGCTTTCGTTACGAACATCACAGCGGCAAAGTTTCGTGCGTTGCACTGTATGCCTTGTTAGAATATTTTGCTGTACTGAGAAATTCCGGCTCTATTTCATTAAAGCTTAATGACGTAAGTGTAGATTAATTTCATAAATGCAAGCTCTCGTTTCGGACAAATCGTATGATATTATGCCAATATTTATTTTTGCGCTAAAACAGAAAATAAACGCAACAGAAATACTTCAGCTTTTATTTTTTAATGGATTATAACATCTATTTAAAAGGAATACAATACCCTACAACTATGGTTAAACTAAAAATATAAATGAACTAGTCTCATTATCGCTACGAAAATATCATCATAAAGATCGATAGCAATACAGCCAGTTAGTTAGGCGGGGGTGAGCACGCGCGTCGCGTTGAAACCACGACGCGCGAATTAATTATCGGTACAGGTCATAATAGAAGTCCCCGGCGAACAAGCGACTGAGGTCGAGCGAACATTCGTTAAATTCGCGTTAACGAACCGCCTTCGTTAAGCCGCTGGACCGTTATTGACGCTTCGAAAATAACAATCCGCCATATGTAATTATTGTGCTTTTGACGGACATGCGATACGATTGGATTTAGCCGTCTCATGAATTTCGCAAGGTTACTTTTTGTTAAGGGATAACGCAACCCGTAAACGAATACGGGTTGACCGATAGTCGGAATCATCGATAATTGATTGTGACAAACGCATAAGCGATGAAGATGGTTTGTCTATGAACCGCCGTGCTTTGGGAATTTAGATAGATGTATTATGCGCCCTTGCGCAAATTTTAACATACGAAATATGTAAATAATGAGTCTTGTATATGATACGAAACCACAATTAATGTTGACATTGCAATTAAAATTTTTTTTGTTATATATTTTTTGGCACTTTCTGCTCAAAATGAGATGATGCCATATTGTTTTATATTTTTACAACATAAAAATAGACGTCGCTAAGAAAGCTTTTCAGAATTACCATAAACATGTAAACAGACATTTTACGAATTATTAGTACTTGTAATTTATGAATTATAAATTTAATTCAAGACGATCATATCGTAAGTAATTGTAAAAAGCGGAGCGTATAGAATTGTATCAAATTCACAGCCCTAGTTAGTATATTTTTC
The DNA here is from genome assembly GCA_005406025.1 of Eumeta japonica. Taxonomy (NCBI): domain Eukaryota; kingdom Metazoa; phylum Arthropoda; class Insecta; order Lepidoptera; family Psychidae; genus Eumeta; species Eumeta japonica. Next base: position 5,097 of record BGZK01002200.1, on the reverse strand, counting down.
TGTAAGATATAAATATACAATCAAATAGTGTCGGACTGGTTATAGTCGAGGTATACCACCTCGACTATGGCCAGCCGGACCCCAGCCTGCGCGGGGCCTACCACACCTACTCTTAGACCTACTACCTACATTTAAAATAGTTCATTCGAACTTAGAGAGAAATGAAACAGACAAATTCGAAATTATTAGTCTATTTCAAGTCAGTATTTACCCATTAATTAAATTGTGGTATTTGATGCCGTTTTTTAGTACAAAAATGATGTATTTTCAAGAGTGATGTTCTGTAAAAAAAATTGAGTTATTTTAAAAAGACGTTTTTTAAAAATTTCTTAAAGGCCATATCTTTTAAATGAAATAACCGGTTTTGAGGTAGTTTTTTCGATGCATTAAAATCGACATTTCAAAAAATTGGAAAGCTAATTTAAAAAAGCAGTATTTTAGAAATTTTTGGACGGCTGCAACTTTGAACGAATCAACCGATATTGATCTGTTTTGTGACATTCGACGCACGTTTTTAACCACTGAAATTGTGTATCTCGTCTACTCCTATCAAAGGTTTTCGGAGGGCCCTTGAATTCATAATACCATCCCGGTCCTTCGAGCCTAGTTCGACCCTATAATTAAGCATCATAACACATCCACACAACTGATCGGTACCAAGTGTGGCCGCTGAGGCTGTGTACCAATTCGCCCGGTTTGGTAAAGAAACCAAATTAATACCATTTAAATGTTGTATGTCTCTACAACATGTATCTCTATGAATATCGTCGAAAGTATTCATTTGATATTTTGTAAACTTTTTTTTTTTTCTCTTTCTTATATCACGCACGTTCTTCGAAATGGTTCTCACAGAGGTTAGTAAAAAAATTAGACCGTTTTTGAAAAGTTATGGCCCGTCAGTTCACGTTATTGTTTATCCATTGATAAACCGAAGACCGTGGCGCGCGCGCCATTGTGCATTCTCCACGGGCATTCCGTTTTACGTGCACGCCGTGAAAATTTTACACAAAGTAAGTACACGTCCGGGAGACTATTTCGTGTCTTTAGAGAAGTTATCACTTTGCTATGTGGTCTTAGTTAAAAATGAGGCCTTCTATTGCAAATTATTTTTCTCGCAATGTCAACTCGAACGTAAAAATGTAAATTTTATATCGAATATTAATAGCTTCTCTCGCAAAATATACAATATATTTCAATTCGCGGTAATCGAACGAACTCAGAATGAAGAACGGAAATTGATTTTTTTTAAATAATAAGAATAATATGCTATGAAATCTCGAACATTCTACTTTGCTTCTAATTCCCTTGCGTACTTTGAAACACTTAACTTTTGACATTTAACTTACTGACGGCACTGACGAAATAGGACATCGGCTCGCGCCTCATAATCGCTCCATTTAATTAATCGGATTTTATTTTTACACAGCCCATGGGCCCGAGGCCGCGCACGGGCTGCGTCCCTTTGCGAGAGCCATCAGTGTCACGGCGAGCCGGAGACTTTTTACACGGCACGACCTCCCGCCATGTACGGCCGCCGGCGCGTCCGGCGTCCGCGTATAAACGAGATCGTTATCTAGCCTCATATGTGAACGTCGACGTGGCCCGATTGATTTTATAGTGATGAAATATGCCGTTTGTGATAATTATGCTGTAAAATAGAGTATCTGTAAATTGGAAATTTGGACTTACGAAACTTGATTTGATGTGTTTATCGATTTTATTGCGTTCAATTAATTCAAAATTATGATCGCATCGAATAGAACATGAATTATAATTACGTTTTCATTATGAATAAAAAAAATTATTCATTCTCTTGTTCTTGAGTCATTGAGGTCTTAACCGGTAATCGAATATTATAATTCAATTCCATTGATTAACGAAGAATACTTGAATGGAATTAATTGAATAGAAATCAATGCAATAAGTTAGAATTTAATTTATGTACTACTATATTAGTACTTTTGTGAAATTTCAGTATAAATTTTATTTTATAAATATGTTTTGATAACAGCTTTAAATATACATATTTAAATACATACTATTATTTTTATTTTTTGATAAATGATTGCAATGCAGTCTCGACACGATAATAATCTTGATTATAATTTGATCTAATGTATATATTCAATATATAAGTCAGTAACATTTAAAAATAAAAAAATATATATGTGAAATAAATAAATATTTTTTTAGTTTATTCATCAACATTAATGGGACTCACCTTGATGAAGGCGGCGCCCGCGGCCGCCCCCAACATCTGCACGACCACGTACAGGAGGGCCTTGAGCAGGGTGATGTCGCCGGAGACCAGCAGGCCCACCGTCACCGCCGGGTTGATGTGTCCGCCCGACACGTGTCCGATAGCCTATAGCAACAAAAAAAAAAATCATGAGCAAAGGTCACCAGAACAACATGTACACCCTGATTCCAGAGACAGCATTCTCTCAAATATCGAACATCAATGAATTATATACTACTATATCTAAGGGCCGGATTTAAACTTAGTACCGTCCCATGGGCATTATAGAAAATGCCGCCCCAACATTGAAATTTTAATTCAAGTTATATATTTGGTATCTCATTTTTTAAAAATTGAAATAACTAATTAAGCATTAAACAAAAATTGATAAGGTAAGAAAATCATTCAATTATATTGAGCAATTTTGATACCACTAAAAATATATTTTATTCACTTTCCAAATTTTGCCGCCCTGGGCACTAGCCCCGACTGACCCTAGTGTAAATCCAGCGTAATGGAACCAGCTTGTTTCTCATTATGTATGGAACCCTGGTATGACTATCGAGACAATTTTTTTTTCTATATGTCACAGTGTTTTTAGTTGTCTAAGAGTTAAATAATATTTATAATATTTGTTTTAATATGACTTTTGTCAACTAACATGATCACTGAATTTTAAGATAATCCATTTTTGAAAATTATCTAAAACCTATATCTCTTCGATGGGGGACCGACACGTGCTGTTGTCTTTGAATTGTCAAAGAGAGTGTTTGTAAAATGTGAAAAACGAAGTTGGCACTTGGACTAAGTCGTTGGATAGTACATCAAAAATGAACAATCAAGAAAATTAACAAGTTTTACTTCGGAATACTGAAAACTGATTATGTTTAAATATTGTATAACATATGATTTCATTTCAATAATTCTAACACTTTGACTATAGAAAGCATATAGAAGCACTGGAACATGGAACATAATTGAAATGGGATAATCTATTAAAACTGAAGCAAAAGTGGAACCGTAATTAGGAGCGAGCGAGATCAGGAGCAAGCAGAATCAGAAATAAATAGGGGCGAACCTTTATTTCTGTCTGTCTGTCTATTTGTCCGGGGTATCTTCGGAATGGCTGAACAGATCACGATGCAACTTTCAGTGGGAGGTGGTAAAGCTTACAAGGCTACATTTAGGTACTTTTTATGGCGATATTTTTAAGGGTCCTGCGTGAAAAAGGAACCCTAAAAATGGGATAATTTATTGGAATTGAATCAAAACTAAAACCACAATGGAGATCGGGAGATTAAACCGAAATTAAAATCAATCAGCTTCGACCATGTATTTGTATTATTTAATCGAACGTGTACATCGATTCTATAAGTTCATTTACTTATAGAAATCTAAACTTTCCTCGAGTAATATTAGCTATATTTTATTTTCATAACAGCCCCCGGCTTCGTTGAAATCGGAACTGTGATTGGTAGCAGAATCGAAAACGAGACCGGGACTAGGATCGAAAACGAGTGTGAGGGTAGGATCAGAACTAAGTGTAACTGGGTTAGGAGGTGCAGCTGTGGGCATTAACTATACGGCTAAGTCACCTATAAGAAACTACAGAACAACGCCTGCCGGGCCAGCTAGTCGTTAACATATAAGCGATATTGTTTTATGAATGGCGAACGAAATTTTTATGCAATGCAGATGAAACAAATAAAATTTTATGTATTTATTTCTATAATTCTTTCATTTTTTTTTTATTAAGGTCTAGAGAACATAACAAAGGATAAAACTCTCCCATTTTTAACACATAGAATAAGTATAACTGCAAATATATGTTTGACGTAAAACTTCTACTTGTTTGATGTCTATCACTATATCGAATTACACTTAATAATTTTTTTTATGTAACGAGTTTATGCTCTGCAATAATTCACAGACACTGTCATACTCATGTTATTTATGAGATATATGAAAGATATCTGATTCACGAAGCGAGCTGTACAAGTAAAATTTATATTCTAATAATGGTAATCTACTGTAATAGATGTTCATTAATTACATAAAATTGAATAAAATCCAACAAGCATCGCAAGCTGTCAGTTTCGCATGACAACTAGGGTTGTCGACTGAAACGTTTTTATTTAATAATATCGACTTAAAAAAAAATTGTCGACAAACCTTAAATGAACACCTCAAATTTGGACAGATGTAACTTTCCAGAGTCCGTATGCGATATTTCGACTATAGTATTAATCTTGACCGTCAATAATTAGGTAAATACAGCATCGATTTTCTCATTGCTCGCCCGGAATTAAAAACTGAGGAAAATTCCTTATTTTAAATTAAGATAATATTAAAAATTGTTATTATATTTACGATAGCTTCGATGGGAATTGTAGCAAGTTTACATTGGTACCGGAGAGAAAAACAACAAATTGCTACAGCAGCCGGCGCCCGATGGGTGATAATGCTTATCTGTACATATAACACACCAGGACGACTCGATGTGTCTGTACTTTGAGGGCATGTATGAAAAACGGGGAGGGCACGACAAGAGAAAGGTAAACGTAAGAGAAAACCACGACTACTAAGTTTTTTAGTGTGTCTGTCTGCCTGTTATCGCACATCTCTGACATTACTAAAAGGATTTTAATACGGTTTTCATGGATAGGTAAGTTTAAAAGTAAGCTGAATTGTTTTGTTAATACTTTACAAATTGAGAGGTGGGTAAACATGAAAAGTATCTTAAGACTGTTTTTATGATATTTTTTTGCAAATTTTCGGATGGGTTGTAGCGTATTTTGAAACACATTTTCCGGTATAAATTAAAGACGGATTGTATTATTAATTTGAATAATATAAGC